>VXBA01003768.1:368102-443728 GCA_013399895.1 Serilophus lunatus | reverse complement strand
GGGGGTGTCCCCGGACCTGACCTGGGGGTGTCCCCGGACCTGAACTGGGGGTGTCCCCGGGCCTGACCTGGGGGTGTCCCCGGTCCTGACCTGGGGGTGTCCCCGGACCTCTCCTGAGGGTGTCCCCGGACCGCCCCCGGGGGTGTCCCCGGGCCTGACCTGAGGGGGTCCACGGACCTGACCCGAGGGTGTCCCCGAACTGCCCCCGGGGGGTCCCTGGACCTGCGCCGGCAGTTGGGTTTTCAGCTGCACCCGACCTATGGGATTCTGGATCCAGAGAACAGATACAGCTTAGACTGGGAATACGTCCTGAAGGCAGCTGTTAGTCTGGTGCCATGGCTTGGGAAAAAGGGCCAGCGGATACTTGATAAAGCATAAATTTTAAAGGATCATAGAATCGTCGAATATGCAGAATTGGAAGGGACCCATCAGGATCATTGAGTCCAAGTGGCAGCCCTTACACAGGATATCCCAGTAATCACTCCGTGTGCCTGGCAGCGGCTTGGTGCTACGACCACTTCCCAAGGGAGCCTGTTCCAGGGCTCAGCCACCCCCCGAGTGAAAAACTTTCTCCTGATATCCAACCTAAACCACCCATGACTCAGATTCACACCATATCCTCGAGTCCTGTCAGTGGGCATGAAGAGATTGGCACTTGCCCCTCTGCTTCCCCTCATGATGGTGTTGAAGACCATGATGAGGTCTCCCCTCAGTCTCCTCAGGGCTGAACAAACCAAGTGATCAAATGAACAATATATATATATATATATATATATATATATATATATATATATATATATATATATATATATATATATATATATATATATATATATATATATATATATATATATATATATATATATATATATATATATATATATATAAATAAATATTTGATGTATCTAGATTTGAGAGAAAAGGTCATTCCTGCACTATAACCAGCTCTGTGCTGTGCTAGGTTGTTGGGCAGCTGTAAAAGTACATATATAAAATGCAAGCACTGCCACATAAACCCAAATCATGTATCCCAGCTCAGTGCTTGTGCTCCCTTTTAAAGTCAATGGGTTTGCCTAAAAATCTGCTGCCAGTTTGAAACTAAGATATTTTGCTTGAAAAAGTGTGGTTTTACATTTATGTTATTCCCACATAGTGTTAATGGGCACAGGGTAGTAGTCTCACTATGACCTAGATATGTTTGAACATTTGTATTTAATGTGGGTGAAATGTGTTTCTGTCCTTCTTCCCCTGGAGATGCTGGTGTTTACAAGTATGGCAAAATAAAAGAATTGCCATTCAGAATGGTTTTCCCTCTCTCACTGAGTATGATGGTAAAAAAATGGTTTTAAGGTTTAAAAGGCATAACTGTATTTGGTACTAAACTCTTTTCTGTGATGCCCACCAACAGAACAAGGAGTAATGGCCATAAACTAAAACACAAAAAGTTTCACAGTAGGAAGAACTTCTTTATATTGAGGGTGGCAGAGCACTGGACCAGGCTGCCTAGCGAGGTTGTGGAGTTTCCCTCTCCAGAAGCCTTCCAAACCCACCTGGATACATTCCTGTTTAACTTGTACTAGGTGACCCTGCCTTGGCAGGGAGGCTGACTAGATGATCTCCAGAGGTCCCTTCCAACCCTAATGATTCTGTGATTCTGTGTGAATTCTAAAGACCTGTAGTGCTAAAGCTCTATCTTTAAAGAAAGTTTGACTATGCTGTATGAGGCTGGAGATGATCAGTTGTACTGATAAGTCACGGTGGCTAGATGTCTCCTGCAAAGTTTTGTTTGATTCCTCTACAATTCCTTCAGGGACTGGTGGTTTTTAGCTTTGGTTCCAGCTTCAAAATATTTTCAGTAAGAAAAAAATGCCACATCTGATGAGTGCCTTAACTGTGTGCTATAAAAAAAATGTTCAAGAAGACAAGGGGGAGGAATAAAACAAATGGTTTGAAATAATAGTTCTGCTTTAAAAGCAGTTTTTAACAAATTTTTTTTCCTAGCTGATGTTTCCATTTCTCTTGATGACATATTTGAAAAGATCTTCTTCCTATAAAGATGATGTACATTTATGTTTGATGTCATTCTTGATGTTATTTCTCCCAAGGGGATGCCTGAAACCCATCTGGTAACATTTGCTGACATTCACAAATATGTTGTTTATCAGCTGTTCTGGCCTTTGGAAAATATGAAGTTCGTTTGTTTCCTGATCTGTTCTGAAATTGGGTTCCTTTGCTGTCATCTGGTTGTTAAGAAAGTCCCTTTGCTTCTTAATGATTCGTGGTGCAATTGCTCTGAGTACACTTCAATCAGCAAGATAACCAATGTGTGAACTAAGGGTAAAACAAATCCAGCTGTGTTTTCTGGAGGTAGATACTGTTTTGATGAATAATTGGCCCACTCATCAAGTTGCTTATCTCATACTATTTCCTTCTGATACAAACCAAATCTACTCTTTAAAATCATTAGATGGTTTATTTGTCAGTGCAGCAGTTAAAATCCATTGTATAAAAGTACTGATATATGAAATAGAAGTTACAGCTGAAAAGGCAAAATCATATTATAAAAATGTAGTATTCTGACATGATACTTAAAGGGAAACAGTGCAAGATATTCTGTATACTTAGATTAAAGAATAAAAAAGTTTTTAACATATGCCTGAAAGCTGTTTTCTATGCAAAAGCTTAAGAAGTTTCTCAGATCCTAACATGCAGCATTTTGCAGAAACAAGATGCTTTCTGCACATAGCGGTAGCCTGCATCTTCCCTGATCCTAGGCTCTGACAGATTTAATGTTTTCATGCTTCATTACAGGTCATCTCAAGCCTTCCACTAAACCCCTGTCCTGCCTCAAGCTAGGGGAACAAATACAAATTACAGTCCTGACTGACTGATAACAGAGGATGTAACACTCAGGCAGTAATTTTTGCAGAAAATGTGTTTTCTGTTTAAGTCAGAAAATAGTTTTAGATGCTGAGTGAGATGTCTGGTGAGACAATAGGATGTTAAGTATAAGGAAGATGGAACAATAGCAAACACACTGCTTTTAATAACATAAATGAAACGGTCATAAAAGAATTAAAATAATGAAAGAACCTGGAAACAAAAGGAGAATATAGGCTGTTGAATTTTAGAACTAAAGAACTAATCTCACAGGTATGTTGGAATACATTTTTTTTAAATACCCTTAAGTCACTTAAAGGTGTCTGTGCACACTGGGCAGGGGTAGTGAGACTAAATTCAGATTATGAATTATAAGCATTTGACAAATCTGCTAAAAGAGTAGGAAAGTGTGTTTATGCTTACATATTTCCTCAGGAACTGAAAACATTATGCATAAGAGATGTTTCAAGACACGGTAAATAATCTAATCATGTTAAAATACAGATCTTCAAAGAATTCACTGTTAAGAAATGGATTGTATAGGGTCATGCCCAACCTCCACTTTGGTATAACCTTTACTATCAACAGCAGGGCTTTTATAGAACATGAACTACAAAGCATTTTTGATCTGCTTGCGCATCCCAATAAACCTTTTTAGCAACCTCTTCTCTTCTGCAAATAAGATGCTCCTTTCCTCATCATCCACTGACCCAGCCATCAGCAGTTTGCTGCTGGTCTTGCACTTTGAAATGCCACAATACTGAGTGGTGAGCGTGTGCGGCCACGAGGCCAGATCACTTAGAAAAGGCTTCAAAATGAGTTTTTTTAACACAGAATTGCAGCTAGAGTGAACAAATGAAGGCACATAGGTTTGGCTTAAGTTTATGTTTTCTATGCTGCATCGTATAAAATGCAGAAATTGGAGCATAGTGCTTTACTTGTATTGGGGTTTTCATTTATTTGATTATGGGGTCAGAGACAGAGGGATGAAGGAGGTAGCAGAAATTAATGCATCTATGCAGCAGGAGGGAGAGAAATGAGAAGAGTAGGGGAGAAGTGAGTTGAGTGTCACCCCTTCCTGCTAGATCCCTCATTCTGCTGGCCCTTCCTTGTATGCAGAGCACGTATCCACACATCTGCCCTCTGGGGAGTGGTGGTGCCAGTCCAGTGTCTCAAGACCAATGGAAACAAAAGAGACAAAGAGAGCATCAGCAATTGCATCTCAGGATTTTATGTGGGACTCAGAGTAAAAGTTTGAACGGGGAGAGCCAATAGGCCTCATCTTGTTACTTGAGTGTTTATGGTCTAGTTTTTAGTGAGACTCATGCGCTGGTAGCCATGTCCAGTGGGAAACTAAATGTGTCCAGCCCATTTTTCTGGCCCTGAGGCCAACTGGCATTTAATGAGCTGCACCCATGTTATTTGAACTCTGCAAAACAGAGTGGCTGCTGCCAAACTCCCAGCGGGGAACTGTGCCTCTGGTGCTTCCCACAATCTAGGGTTTGCTTGGTGGGGAGCTAGACCGCCTGGAGCGAGTCTTCGCTAGGACCTCCTGAACAGTGTAACAGTGGCAGAAGTTCAGTGCCAATGCCTGGGAATAGGCCATGGCACGTTTCATTCCACAGACATAACACGTGCCTGCCTCCCATGTCTCTCTTTCCAGTGAAGACATGAATCCTGCTAAGGCAGTAAGCAGCAATAAAAGTTAAGTGTTTACAAGTTTGCTGACTGTTGAGGTTTGTTGCCCTTTTAAAATTAACCCTTTTTTCCCCCAAATTATGGATATGATTATTTCTGCATATTGTTAACCTAAAAGTAAGAAAATCCAGATAAGAGCATGGGGTTGAGGGGCTGTTAGTTGTTCAGAAGAGTTTATCCTAGATCACAAGAAAGAACAGCAAGTGCTTAAAACTATCTCCTTGTTTTCTACAAAAGACTACTTTAATGTTTCTAATTGCACCAAGCCCCAAAATGTATCATCCCATCTATATGTGCTTTCACCTTACTCCCTGTTTTTTTTCTAATAACAAGAAAGCCCCACTAAAATACATTTCAACACTCATATAATATTCAGTGTTAGTCTAAAGGTCTAAACAATGCCTGGTTTACTCTTCAGCAGAGGATTTCTCTCAGTGCTATTAGGGAAGAAAATGCCTTTGAAGCTGCTGAAGTAAGCAGTTAGTCCCTCCTGCTTCTCTGTTTGTCCTGCGCTCCTCTCAATAGGCTTGTATTGCTTGTATCTCCTGCAAGGAATGGGCACAGTTAGTTGCTGAAAGATATTTAAATGAAAGTCCACATTTAGCACGTGACCAATGCACAAGAGCATTAATCATGTATTCATCATACAGTCTCTCTCATCCTCCCTGTTCAATCCCATGTGATGGCTGGCAGTCAGAGGTCGGTAGTGGTGACTAGGGCCTGGATAAACAGAAGGCTCCATTGCTTGGTGGAGAGCTACTGCTCTCTGGAGGTGTCTGTTTCTCACCACTGGCTGTGAAGGGTGAGCACACACTTGTCTCAGGAGTCTTGGTGCAGTCCAAAAGTCTCATGAGAAACATCCAAGCTCATAATACAGTAACATGTGCTTCTGTTAACTACTGTTCTGCATGCCCAGCACCTTTTTCCCCAAAAGTTGATTCATCAATTATTTAATGAAGAATTTCAATGACTAATTCTTAATCTGTCAGTCATTTGCAAGCATTTCTTGTAAGAGTTTTAAAGCTAAAATTAAATTAAAATTAAATTAAAATTAAATTTCTCTTTGTTTGACTTTGCTGCATTTCAATCACATCATGCAGTTTGAGTTTGCTTTCTGCTTTTTTCCCAGGCCTGCTAGTATTACTCTTTGTGCTTATGGGCACAGAATGCAATTTTCTATAGAAGTCCTTAACATCTGCATATTTTCCAATAGTTTTGTGGCCTAAGCCAGTAATCTCATTTTCCTGAATATTTGCCAGAATATTTGTGAACTACAATGATAAGGAAACAAAAATGTAGCTAAAGTAAATTTGTTTGGTTTGTTAATTTATACTTATTTTTTGACAGTTCCTTGAACTGTTTTTAATTATAGAAACTAGCAACTTACTTGTAAAGGACAAATACCCCAATGGTGCCAAACACTGCCAACAAGCCAAGGAAGATAAAGACACCTTCTGTTGTTCCAGATGATGATCCTAGAGTTCAGAAAGCAGATTGATCAAAAGTTAGCCTCTGTTTTACAGTGAGATAGACTTCCCATAGGAAATGCCATTGTTACTTGATTGTTGTACAGGCTGAAGTACACTTAATGGCATTAATACACTCAGCATTGGAGGTCGATGACTGGCAGGAGGTGGTGCTTTCGCATCCTAGATGCTGGAATTAATGGTTCCACCAGAATGTGAGCTGGGCCTTGTCAGTTTTCTCATGTGAACCAAGCTGTGAACCAGCATGGAAGGGAATGAAGGGCCTTGCTGGTACCCTACAAGGTGAAGCTAATTTGCTGCATGCCAATTCTTATGCTAGGGAAACGTTTTCATTGAGTGTAAGAGAAATGTTTGCCAACATTAGATGGGCTTCTCCAGGTGACTCAAAGAAGCAACCTCTCTTACATCCTAATTTTGTTTGATTATAGTGGAAGCCACAAAGTACAACTTAGTTTTGCCCTCTGGAGGAAACCTTGGCAAACCAACCTTGATGGACTAAAACTGGCCTCTGTGAATACAGTTTTGAAAAACCCTTCTGTATGCTCATTTTCATCTTTTGAAGCCAGAATGCATTTAGAGGTTCAGCACTGGGCCTTAGTAACAATGAACTGATTTCAGTACAGATAAATTGTTACCTATTATTAAACAAAATCAGCTAAAAATGCTGAGAAAAATGACTGTAAAGGGTGAGTTGCTTGGCTAATAGTGATTAAAGAGTTCATAAAAGTCACTAGGACACTGTAATGGGAAGTTAGGAGGGCAATGGAGCAGGAACAGAGAGACAGCATGATCATTTAGACTTCTGACTGAGGCTCAGTTTCATATCTGGTTCTGTCAAAAAGTGCTTGGATAACTATGAGCAAGACACAGTAATACTCCTCCAACCAAAGGTAAACCTCCTGTTCTGAAATAGTTATCCTGGGCAGACTCTGTATTCAATGGATGTTGCACAGATTGTTCCAGAACCTGATTCATGTTATCCTCACCTAGAAATAGAAACCTGGTCAAAGTTAATGGGATACAAAGAGGGGCCAGGGCAGCCAGCTCTGCTGCAGACTTTAATTCTGTCTCAAGTGAGCAGAATTCTTCTCTTTTTCGGCTATTTCTCCGTGTGTGGAGTGGGCTGGTTGGCTTGTCTCTCCATGCTTTTTTGCCCAACAGAGTTTTTTGTGGAAAAATACTTTAGGGCTTAAGAGCTATTCATACTCTGTGATACTGAAGACTGTATAATTACTGTACTCTTTGGATTATAAACATAAATCAAACCAAGATCTAACACCTAAAATTCCCATAGGAAAATAATCATGGACTCTCAGACAAGCTGGCACAGCCTCAGCTGAGGCCTCTAGGCATAATAAAAACCTCATATATATTTATATTTCCCCTGCAGGGAAATGACCACAGGGAGAAGCTATGCACAGACAACCCACATCTGCTCTGTGTGGACTCACCTCCATTTACAGAAATCAGTGCACTAGTAAGGGCTTGACTTGTGTCATCACCCAAGGTGATGTTTATACAGTATGTTCCAGGTGCCTCAAAAGCTCTCCTGACGGTGAGCAAACATTCATTGCTGATGACGACGGGGTCACATACCACACCCTTGGACATCTGGCACGTGGGGTCAGAAACTACTGTGCAGACATCTGTGGGGAAACTGGGATGGGAAGAGAGAACACATTGCATCTGTGGAGTCCTGTTAGCCCTGTTCGTAGACACTGTTTTATGCTGGTATCTGTTAAAACCAGTGGCACTCATATAGTGATTTAGGAGTGTTTTATTAATACTGTGTATATTTTTTACATACCTATAAATTTATATATGTACATGTGGATTTTTTATAGGAGGCATATACACAATCAACATAATCACCTGCTTGTTTTGTTTATCATTTAACATTTTATGGTGATCACATCAATTTATAGAGTCCATTATCTTTAATACATATCATTAAGAAAGGAATGCAGATTCTTGTAAGCAGTACTATGACCTAAAAAGGAAAACACTAGCTTAAGAGAGGTTAATTGTTTTGCAGTTGTATTACCAAGGTGATTCTTGTACTTCTTAGTCCTCTTAACTGTAATTCTCCAGGACCTAGGACTATTAGTACAATTTTTTCCTATCCAAGAAATTGCTTGGACACACCCATTTACTCTAAGTGTCAAAAAAATCATGTGCAAAAAAAAATAAATATTTCGTTATAATTTCAGTAAACTGCTTCCCATTTTGCAGTAGGTGCTGAAACCTTATCTTTGGCCAGGAAAATATAGAATATTTTCTTCCCACAATCTAGTTGTGTTATTTTTACTGAGACTTGATATTTGCTCTGAAACTTAAGCTCTTGGCAGTAACCTCTCTTGCCATAGTTTACAAATCAGACTTGCATTATCTGCAGTTCCAGTCAAAAAATAGAAACACTGCAGTTCCCAAATTTTGTTCATACAGCTTCATCTAAGAGCAGACAGCATTCCAGCACCTAATTATTTTTAAAGAGAGTAGACTGGCAGCTTCATTCACACACTTACCTCCCTTGGCAGGAAACAACGAAGTCAACCAGTGGGTTTCCAGCTTGACTTTCTGTCACCCGGATGCTCGTCATCTGAATAATATTTACTTTAAGGATTCCCTCTGGAAGAGGAAACACATGTTAATGGTAGGACACAAGGCAAGCTCTGAAGTCTGTGCATACTGAACCTCAAGTGTTTGGCTGATGCTCAGTTCAGGTCTGGTTTTCCATAACCTTCTCCTTGCTTTACCACTCCTCTTGAAGAGTTTGAAAATTGAGAAATTTTCCAGTGCTTTCCCTAAGAGGCTGCCCCATTCTGCCTTGCCTCCCCCTCTCTCCCCCTCATTATTATTATTTACTTACTTATTTTACTAAATCACTTTCCATTACATATGACTTCCCTTAATTTGGATGTCAGCTCAGCCTTACATAAACCCCCTCCCCAGCCCATGTGCTTTTGGTGTGGCAGGTTCAGAAGGTAACACTATAGAACACAGTGATACCGTGCACATCCCTACCGGCCATTTTCCAGCCCAAATGCCTGGAAACACCACATGTAGCGTGAGGTCAGCCATCAGCAGGCATCCAGGCCAAAGCCCAGTCTCATATGTCTGAAACCAAGTGGCCATAACCTCTGCCACTCGGTCTGGGCAGAGTGCATGAAGGAACAAAAGTCAGCCAGTTAGATGTCTGCACACTAATCCTACATTGCAGTACATTGTTAGTGCCATGCCTTTGTTCAGGTATTGACCACGTCCTTACCTACAACAGAGATATCACTTCTATAGTATCCATTTCTGTAAATATGGCAACCTCCATCAGGATTATCCTCCACTGACTCAACAGTGGCAGAAGAGTCGGAATAAGAATATGCTCTATCCGTTACTGTTCGAGGGAGAAAGAATAGATGCACAACTTTAGAACAAGTTCTACTTAGGAGTATGAACATGGCCATATGTTCCAACTGCCTTTATTCCATAGGTTGTTAGTGACTTTGGTTAGCAGCTGTGCAGTCATGTATGTATCTGCATGGGATCATGGAAATAATCCATACAGAAAACACACATGCCCAGCTGTAGAACCCTGGAGTGGCCTGGGTAGCCTCACTCTAAAAGCCACCTTGCTAGTCACCCACCTCTGTGAAATAAAAGGGAGACTACAAGGTGCAGTGTAATTAAACACTTTGTTAAATTACCGAAATTAACTATTTAAGAAATCCACAGGGCAATAAAAGGTTTAAAATGCTTCCTTTAAGAGCTGGTATTTCCCCATTGCTCTACATTACAGCTAGTGGAAAAATGAAGAGAGGAGGTGGTGACAATTATGTCTTTAAGTTTTCATTCTTACTCAACATTTTGTTAGAAGCATATATTAAAAATATGAAATTTGAAAAATATAGCCACATTTACAATCTCATAGTAGTCTTATTATAGCTGAAATTGCAGGCCTTCTGCAAACCTTAAGGCCCTCTGAGATGATAAACCAATGCTGAACATAATGAAAGTTATTCTGAAATATAATAGTCAACAAATTTACAAATGTTCTGGGATAATGCCATGTGGAAATCACATATTTTTGAGTATGGCTAAGTTTTTCTAGTTCAATCAAATCTCATTTAGTTTTGGGTGAAAGTTAATGCAATCCAGAAAGGAACTTGCAAGAATGTTCTGAAATACCTCTTTTTCACTTCAAATTTGCGTCTTACCTCAGAAGATGACCCTGAGTAGGCAAGGCTAAAATCTCCTGACCCGCTGTGGTAGGGATTATACAAACAAATTTACATGTACTGTATGTCCACCTGAAGACCTCTACATGTTGTCACTGTGGTGGTAGAACTGGATGTGCAATGTGTTACATGTGTAAGTGATCCCTACCATAGAATCACAGAAGAGTTTATGCTTACTGATTCTGTCTTTAAACCAAATTATGGAAACTTTGCAGAGCCTTGCAGCTCTTCCACGATGACAGTAAAACTTCTAACAATATGAACTTAAAATATTAGAATTTAGAGGTTTAGCATAGCTCCTAATGCCAATGCTGTTTGATAAATTCTTACCTGCTGAGGTGGGCAGGGGTGCAGTGGGTGTTACTGGCATGCAGGGAACAGGTATAATGGCTTGAACAGTTAAATTCAGAGTGAATTTTCCTTGCAGGGTGTAGGTGTGAAACGTAGTAGAACCACTGGCTACAAATAAACCACTTCCATCTCCGAAGTTCCACTTGTAGGAAATGGCAGAATTGTTAAGATAGTTGCTAGGATCATGGATCTTCACGTTAAATGTAATTGGTGAGTTTTCGATAAAAACAGAGTCCGAGATGTTGCGGTCATGTTTTTGGGACATACTCACAAATATTGGAATTTTGTCTGGAGGAGGGGAAAAAAGAAGTAAATAACTAAGCATAGATAACTGAGCAGCAACAATCAGAATGTGAGACATCAGTATCTTTAGCACGTGTTTCTACTTTAATTCTATTTATGAT
The DNA here is from genome assembly GCA_013399895.1 of Serilophus lunatus. Taxonomy (NCBI): domain Eukaryota; kingdom Metazoa; phylum Chordata; class Aves; order Passeriformes; family Eurylaimidae; genus Serilophus; species Serilophus lunatus. The sequence continues at coordinate 432,676 of VXBA01003768.1, read as the reverse complement.
CTGAGGAGTGAATGTCAATAGAAAACAGTTACCCAGAAAAGTATGGGAACAAATGAGGAATCAGAGACATCTGTGGAATATTCCATTTCCACTCATAAATCATGTTTCATTACAAAGCAGAGGTGTCACTACTGAGCTAGATGCAAAGGTAACTTCTGCTACTCAAGGCAGTTTACCAGAGATTCCACTTTTATATAAAAATCTTTCTTGAGCCAATGTATTCTTTACATGCCAGATGAGGCTTGTGCTGAATTCATTTAACATCTAAACAACAAATACCCTCTGCATTTTGTTACAGTTTATTCCAGCACACTAACCTGTTACAGAGTAAATGGCTTTTGCTTTTGCAATTGGAACGTATCTTCTGTGCCCTCTCCTGTAAATGGACACTGACATTATGTGTTTGCCAAGAGTGATATTCACTGTGTTGATTGAAAACTTTGCTGAAGATTGTCCCGTTGTTTGGTAATATTGACCTGAAATGGAACATGAAAATAATTTTATTCCCTTCAGTCTAGCTATTAGTTGTTTCATGAGAAGCAATATCTCTGAGAATCTTGGATTGTGTAAATCAAAACAAATAATTTAGAATTCTCTTCCAGTAATCTGGCAGGAGGTTTTGGAGGACTGAGTACTTTTACAATGTGTTTACTCCCATTATTTCTGTGCTTTTTCAAAGCTGTCAAAAAAATATCTCGAATTCACTAATCCAAGAAAAATTTGCCAAAGCATCTAAATCTTTTCAAAGCAGTTACATTACAATAAGTCGTTAGGATTATGCAATGGATGATGTTAGGTGTTTTAAGTGATCTTATGTTTGCTTTTGGCATAGCCAGAAGATGTAATACCTCTCACTTCATACCCTAGAACCATATATATATATATATATATATATATATTATCACTTTAAAATAAAATTTTGAACATTATTATTATTACTCATGCTCTGACAATACTAATGATAATACTGATTTAGCCAAAGGAACTGAAGATACTAAGATTTAGTACATGGCCAATGGCAGGAATAGCCCAACCATTACATGCTCAAGAGCTGAAAACATTGAAAATCAGCATCTGTGACCAGAGCAGTATCACACAGTCAGTGGCAGTTCTCAGCTCCCTGGAGGCAAGAAGTGCTGCACCATTAATCTGACAATATACAGCACTACATTCTCTCTTAAATTTAAGAGTCTGAAGTGGCAGAAAGCACTCAACAAATTGCCTGACTGACCTGCTCAGACCCTCTATTTTCCTGGAAAAGGATCTTGAGTACTACTGAAAGGAAATTAGTTTTCTTCAGTAGTAAGTAGTGCTGTGAATGCAGATTTAAAGAGACTTTTCCGGTAATCCATGCTTTCCAGACCAAAGAGATGATGGTCTCTCTGGAAAGTGGGAAATGAATTCAGTGTCTCCACTCAAGAGGATGGAATCCTTTTTAAAGGGCTTTTAACAAAACAAACTTGACAAATGAATTAGTGTACAAAGTGAATGGAGGCTTTGCAACATCACCCAAACCAAGACATGTTGTGGTACTAACCATATGTGTGAAATACATAGACAAAGTTCTTTCTCCTCCAGTCAGAATGATGAGGGAAAGGTCTCCCATCTGGGAATACATTATGGCTGTAGTTGCTTGTGCAGTTTTCCCAGCCACAATTGTCGATCCATTCAGTCCAGTTGTAGACATAGACTTGCTGATCCTTAGGAACTGGAGAATCTAAGGATTGAAATAGGACATGTTATGGTCAACTGAGAAATGTGCAGAAAATCAGGTAACAGGAGGCAGGCACCACAGGTTAAAGAAGTTACTGCACTTAAACAAACAAGGTAAAGTGGATTATTTTTAGACTGACATGTGTGGGTTTTTTTTTTGTTTTTTGTTTTTTGTTTTTTTTTCTGAGACTGTGCTTTGTTTGCTTTTTAATATAAACACCAAATTGTTCCAGCGTGGTGGTTTTTTTATTTAGAAGTTTTAAAAAAATGTACTGTCTCATGGACCCGACACAATTTCAAAGTTCTTGCCCAAAAATTTGCTGTCAACTATACAGGGGGGTACTCTTTCACTGAAGTTAATGGGGCTACCTTAATATTTGGCAAGCAGAATCCAAAATTTTAAGTAAAAATAGTGACCTTGGAAGCACTGAGGAAATGATTTACTTTGTTTGATCAGAAAAGTTTTCTATGACACCTTGTAATAACTTAGACATGAATTTCAGTTCTTTTCTGAATAATAAATAGAAAGTTTTCTCCTCCAAACATCACAGAAAAATAAGTAGAGAATAGAGAATGTTAATAAAACATTAAACAGTTAAAAACTAGAACTTAGGCTGACAAAAAAATTCCTGGTATGCCCTGACATGAAAATTACTTTGATCAGCAAAGAAATTTGTTGAACATTATTGATTCAGAGGATGAAAGGTTCAACAGCATGTTTTATTCTAGATCCAGCAGCTTCAAACACTGGAATTATGATAGGTTCTTTTTCTCCATGTAGCTGTAGATAAGATGAAAAAAGGTAATACTCTGAAGAAAATATTGCTTGTTGTTTGTTTTTTAGTTCTTAAAATGTGGGACTGTGAGATTTGCCTTTCTTGAGGATTTTTCAAGATGCAGATATAGTTACTGAATTCTACAATTCTGAATTGAAAAAAATTCCCAGTCTTATAAATTTACAGCTTCATAAGTTTGGAGGAAAATGGCATTACTGTGCAATGTTATGCCTGATCTGAAAAGCAGTAACAGATCTGTTAGGAAGCCAAATTCACACAACTGTTTTGGGAATGCAATTCTATAGTGATGGTCACTCTTAAATTACCTGATAATTATATATAGTGGGGCAGAACACTAAAAGCACAACAGTGGTCTTCTTAGGAAAGAAACTAGTGTGGCACTGGCTAGGTAGGCACAAGAATAGCCATCAGGTTAAAAGAAACTTGGTTATTTTTCATAGGGTGCACCTGTGATGCTTTCGAAGCCTTCTGATGTGTTCACACCAGCACCAGGCAGATGTGTATATAGTGCAGGGAAATTGCCATTACCTACCCTGGATACAGTTTTTCTTATATATTATGTTGCCATCATTATCTTCTTTCTGGCACTTAGGGAACTGGAGAGTAACAACGAAAGTCACGTTGGATCCCACCAGTGCTGGGCTATCAGTGTCCAATTTGGCTGTCACCCTTCCATCTGTAGAAAAGAAAATTGGTCTTCACTGCAGTAAAGGATGCATCAGATCAGAAGCTACCATCAGCTGCGCACTATTTACATAAGAAAGACCTTATTGATTACTCTGTTTCTAAGGGGTTTCGTGCTCCTAAGTCACTTGCACTTTTATCAAAACTCCAAATTAAAATAATGAGAGTGACTCATCATATTCCCCCACATCACATCACTTACTGGTCCACCATAAATTTCCTTCATAGAGCTAAGAAAAATTATCTATCCATAGAGGTCAATATATTCCAAAGGAGAAAATTTTTGTTTCTCCCCAGGGATACAGTCATTAGACCTCAGTTTAGACCAGGTGATAATAAACTGTCTTTGCCAAAGCTGTCAAACTGAAGCCCACGTGCCCTGCTGAGGTAGCGGTTGAAGCTGCCCGTCTTCTGGAGAATGTTTTAAATAATCCTAGAGCCCTGACTATGAATACTTCTTAAAAAGTGTTAATGTCTGAGACTAGTAGTCAGGGAAAGCATTTTATGTAATAGCTCACTGTTCGGCTTCCTCCTAAAAACAGTATCAAAGCCAACCATCTCTAATTTGCTATTCTGTGCAGCAGTGAATATTGGCCCTATGAAAATGCACTACACTCTGCAGTGAGGTGGATTTCCTGGCCAATTTTTCAAGTATCTTTGAAATGCATGCGTGCCATCACCTTTCCAGCAGTCCTTCCATCTGGGATCTCCTTCTTCCCAGAAAGGATAAAGCTTATCATTCCATTTATTTTGATCACTAGACCAGCCTTGTAGCTTCTTGTGGGATGTGACAGAAGTACTTCCATGGCTCAGCACATCTTGAAATCCTAGAGAGGAAAACAAACATGCAATGCAATTTTTCCTACCACCCTATAAAGACATTGCTCATGTGCTGAGTGGCCTTCTGTTTAGAATTATACTCTTGTACTGGTAGAAAACTTTTCACCAGTAGAAAGGGAATTTTATCATCTCAGCTGTAAACACTTACAGCAACTATAATCAACATAAAGACAATTCCGCCACTGTCAGACTGACTTTTTTTTTTATTTATTCTGCAGTATTGCAAACTTTCCAGAGAAAGAATAAAAAGGTTTACAACATTTTGACCATATCAGGCCGTTTGTTTATACAAATTAACATAACCCTGCAACAGTCAGGCTGGCTGTACAGAGGTTGCTTGATTTGTGACAGCTTGCCTGGCAATAAATCTGCCAGTAAAAGGCTAACAGGATAAATTCACTCTGTGTCTGAGTTGTGCTCTAGTGGAAATTATGCCAGGAATTAATTTTGACGCAGTGAAGCTTCTTTGGTAAGTTGGCTGGTGGTTTGGATGGGAGGGGTGGAATCAATTATAACAGAAGCTAGTATTTCCAGAAAAGGAAATTTAGAGCTGAATAGTAAATTCAATGTGTTTATAATATAACAACAATAACATATTAGCATCATCCCTATTACTTAAAAATGGCTCAGATATTAAATAACTTCAATAACTTCTTTCTTCTCATATTACTACAAATGATGGGCTTGAACTTTTCCCAGGCTTCTAGGATCCCTCTTTCTATTACAAAGGATACATAGTGAAAAGCAAAGTAAATATCCAAGTAACCTGTAGCAGCACATCCATCACTGTAGGATGCCATAAAACTATGTTCATAAGTAAGCTCATGGGCAGAGTTCCATTAAAATCTGGGGCTTTAAAGAACTCTGTCATGTTAATCAGGCAAGGTAACTGCTGGGCATGCCATTCTGTCACATCAAGGAAGTTAGGATTTCTGCTTTCCATGGCTTTATTGCAAGGGTAGAAGAACCAAAATGCTTCTGAGACTTCTACCCAAGTCCCACAAAGTTATGGATGACTTCAAGGAAATTGTAGAGATCTGGAAGAAGGGCAAGAATGGCCCTGTGTGCAGTAACCTAACTGGCTGTGTTGGAAATTCTCCAAGCTTTGGAGAAGGCACAGAGCTGGTGCAGCCAGTTTAAGCACAGTCTTTAGAGGTGTGTGGTTCCTAATTTTACTGCAAGGGAGAAACAGAGAACTGAACAGAGAACAGAGCACTGAAGAAGAGGCAGGAGCTGCTTTCTCTTGATGTTTTATTGCCCAGTGAGATTTATGCTGGGCAGGAAGGAAATCCCTTGGCCAGTCCCATCTTACTTCTAAGCTGATGCTGGTAGTTTTCTTCCCAGTCTTGAGGACTATTTGAGGAAATGACTGGATTTTGCTCTCAGAAACATAATCTCCCACAGTCTTTTGCCCTACAGGAACTTCCCAAAATCTCACTATAATCACTTTAATCAAGTCTTTCCTGAAGATTTAATACATTTTTATGTGAGCAAAGCATAACATCATGACTAGTGTTTACTGAATGACCCGCATCACATGCTGCATTGTTTTCAGTCTTGGTCAGAAGAAGTGTTGGGTAATGTTGTCCTTCAGAAACTTTGCTCAGGAAAAAAACAGATTAGCAACAATAAAAGTACTTCACATTTTAGGTCATAAAATTATTGTGTCATTTTATTTTAAATAAATGGCTACACATTTTTCACGATTTCTTTTCCCAAGGCTCTTTGATTTGATCTAAAAATTATTTAATGAATAAAAATGTTTTGATTTTTTAAGATCATAAATTTTATATCTTTTTTTCCCCAAAAAATGCTCAATTCATCAAAAAGAGCTGGATCACTTTTAATTTTATAAATGCTTTTAATTTTGAATTCAGAATTAATTTTTTTTTTGTCCAGCTTTGGTAATAACTGTGCTCACTGCTTCTAAATCACAAGCTCCTTAGGCAATTCTTTGCCTCCCTGATGTGCTTTGTTTATTTCAATCGAATATAAAACATTCAGAAGTTTCAGGACCAGAAAAAATTGGTTTTCATATGAGGAAAGACTTCTGCACTGGTTTCTCTAACACTTGGAACTGAAGATTTTCAGTTGCTGAATTTAAAAGAACAAAAAGCTTTAATGTATTTCTCCTTTAACAATGAAAACCATTCACGAACAGATGTTGGTCATAACCAAAATTAGAGCAATTCAGTTAAAAATAGACAGAGTAATGTTACGCTCCAAGAAACTGATTACTGTAATAGTTTTGGCAAGATAGTCATAGGAGAAAAGATCTTATACTCCTATTGACTTCCTTCTTTTTCATTCTGACTTCATTTTGGTGAAAAATGCAGCAAAGATGAGTGTTTCAATATTTCCTGTGACAGTGTATTAGCCATGAAAGAGAACGAAAGCCAGTGTTAGGGCTGCAGCAATAAAAAGATGCTAACATTTTTAACACCCTCCACCTAAACAGGATAAAAAATGTTTCAGAAGTAAAAAGGCTGATGCTATGACATCAGGCAGTAATGCAAACTTTCTAAAGTTAGGTAGAGAAACATAATAAAGCAGGACAAAATAGAATTTGAGGAATGACTTGCAAAAACATAAAAACTACAAATTAATCTTTCTTTTTGCTTTTGTTTGTTTATTTTTTTTGCCAAAAAGTCTAGTGTCAAAAGGTTATGTAGATACAAAAGAAATATTCAGGGAAGATGAAGAGATAGCACAAAAGTCAAACACATGGGTTTACTTTGTCATTTACAAAGGAAGAAGAGGTTACTGTGTTAGAATTTTTCTTTACAATGACAGAGAATCTCCCTCGAAATGAAGTGTTGGCACAAAAAAAAAAATCAATTATAGAACAAATCAACAAAATGACAAATTTGTCTAGATAGGATGGCCCAAGAATGGAAGTAACTCAAGAGTGAAATAAATGAGCTATTAAGCATAGCATGTAACATCTTTCTTAACACTGCTTCAGTGACTGAGAAAAAAAAATTGGCAAATGTGATGACAGTTTTAAAAAACAATTCCAGAGAAGATTTAGAGGATTACAAAAAGTTTGGGACTCAAATTGGAGAAGCTGGTAGAAACAGCAGTGAAGGACAGAATTAGCAGATACAGTGCTTGAATAGGCTTTTTCTCACAAACATAAGTTTTGCTGAGGGAGACAGAGAGCATGGGAACAAGGCTGACCTGCTTTCTACAGTCTGCTTGAGTTCCAAACAGCATTTGATGAGGTCCCTTGCTGAAGGCATATAAAGCAATTAAATTACTGTGGGATAAGAATAAAGGATTTCACGTGAATAAATGATTGGTTAAGATATAAGGAAAAAAAAGTTATGAATAAGTGCCCAGTTTTCTCAATTGTTAAAATAATTTCAAATGCTCATAAGCTGGAAACCAGGTAAACAGTAAAGTTCTTTTATCTGCATTAAATAATAGAAGGGAAGACTGTATGAGACACAACGACTCAAGAATAAAACTTTATGAAATTCGGCATAGTTAAATATAACCTTGCTTTGAAAATGAGAGGCTCTAAACTAGCTCTAGACTCAGAGGTGAGATCTTTAGCTTTACAGTTTTGAATGCAGTGCTCATTGGTAGTTGAAAAACTAGGAAAAAGCTTCATAGAGAACAAAGATGAGAATGTCATTACAACATTGTTCACTTCCATGTCTTCGGTACTGCACGCTGATCTGTTCTCTGCAGCTCGAACACGGCATAAGAGAACTGAAAAATACGGAGAAAGGTGTTGAGGATGCTACAAAGGGATAGAATTTTTTCCGTCTGAGGAACAGCCAAATAGACTGAGTCTTGAAGCCTGGAAAAGAGATGATGGAGGAGAATATAGAAACAGACTCATGGACAGGACAGAGGAAGAAGCCGAAAGTGCAAAAGTTAAGGAGAATTGAATGAAACCAGCAGGTTCTAAATGCATGAAAGACACTTCTTCATGTAAGTCACAGTTAAGGTGTGAAATTTCTTGCTGGCAGGAGGCAGTGTGTCCCAAGAATTTACACATGTTGCAATCAAAACACAACTGCATGAACAAAGAGAAGAAAGTCCAGTAAAAACTGTTAAATACAATGACTCTGCATCTAACAGACGCAGTTCTGGTGTTCTAAATCTTCAGAAACTGGGGAAGTGCCCTGACTTGCCCAATTATACATCCAACACTATTTCCCATTTGAGGCAGGTACAATGCTAGACGGATGCTCAGCTGGACCTTGGCTTTTAAAGTCTTCAATTTCTATACTGTAGATTCTGGAATTTGAGCTGAAAATCCCATTTCTACATTCCCAGCCCTGAGCTCAGGGAGTCATCCCAAGACTTGAGTCAAATTGTGAGCCCGGAAAGAAGCAAAAGATCAGCCAAGTTCTTGTCCAGAGTGGCTGGCAGATCTAATTTTTTGACTGGGAATCCTGTGACTGTGGATCCCTGAGGTTGGAGATCCACAGGTCTGGGTGTCCCAGTGAGGAGCACTGTCTCTGACCTGGCCTCTCCCATCCACAGCTGAACTGTGCTGAAAACTATGAGAAGCCCACTCAGCATCTGCCTTTTTAGCCATGACTGAGCTGTCGAAATATTGTTAGAAATTTTTTTACAAGACCCAAGGCTTGGCTAGAGTGAGCTCTGTGCGCCTACAGAGCACAGGAAATAGATAACTGAACAGTTCTCAGCGTATTTCTCCAGCTTAGGCACCATTTCTGCCCAGAGCCAGGCAGCCCGCAGGAGGAGCGATCGCTCGCTCACTGATTCCAAGGCACAGCTCCAACATCCACCGCGCGTGCAAGAACAGCTGCTTTTGCTGCACTGGCCTGGGACATCGAACATGCAGAGGCAGGGAGGGAGAGGTGGCGGGGTGAAGGAAGCACTCACGTGTGGTGGCAGCACACAGCATCGCTTCGGCCAGAAGCAGGACTCCAAGGTGGTGCCGAGCACCGCTCATGGTGCCGGAGACTGGGTCGGCTCAGGGCGTGCAGAGCAGCAGCGTGGCCGGTGCTGCACACAGTAACTCCTTCAGTCCCCACTGAGAAGTGAGAATGAAGTTTCTCCGCTGCTCTGCTCTCTGATTAAATGAAGGGCCCCGAGACTCATCATGTGATGGAATTAAGCAGAGATGCATGATTTTGTCTTCAGCTTGTTTCAGCTCATGTGCTTATGACTCATTCCTTTTGCTTTCAGCATTCCCTGGGATTTCTGAGAGACCTGTTTAGAGCCACACCATTTACCTTACGGGCATTTTTATACTAGTTTTGCACTATGATCAATTTTTGTATTTAATTTGTTTTCAAATTAAGAACACTTATTTTCAGAAATCCAAATTAACTCTTGCCCCAGCTTGATTTGCAAGTGTTACTGCAACAGCTTAGCTGCGTTTGATGAATCCATTGCTACTTAACCACATGACTCTCCCCATATGATGGACAACAACTGTAAACTGGAGAATGGCCAATTCAAACACATCCCTTGACTTGATCAGAATTGATTGTTAAGGAAAACGCTATTTAAACAGTTAGTGGGCACATTCATGTCCCATCCAGCCGCACTTAGAGGCACGATCATAACCACTGTGTGGTGACAGCCAGTCAATATCTGGCTCACAAGTTGCCATAACCCACACACAAAGTACTTGATTGCATAAACTTCATGGTGTATAGAGATTAAAAAAAAATAGACTTTGCTGCCCAACCTAGTAAGGAGTATAACCAATGGCTCAAGAGGAGCAGTGTAACACAAGCAGATTGCACCTAGTGGCTCAAATTCAGGTTCAATGGGCTTCACCAGCCCAGGTGTTCCTCTGCAAGCAGTGCAGCAGCTGAAATTTGTTACAGTCCTGGCAGCCTTGTGAAGTTTCTTGCCGTTGTTTGCAGCAAAGAACAAACTTTGGTGAGATGACATGGCATAGAAGCAAATACAGTCCTCAAGAGAGAATTCCATAGTAGTTTCAATGATCCTGAAGTACAGTACTCTTAAGGTACTGGCTAGCCAGAAACCAGCAAACTGAGCAACGCTAAATACTAAATATTTTTATTTTGGGCAGGAGAGGTGGAAATCCATAAGTCCAAGGCATTGTCAATGAAGAGACTGCCCAATGGAAGATTTTAGAACTCTGACCACTTTTTGTTTATTTGTTCTTAGTTTCTTCCATTTTCTAGTGTTTTCTATCAGCTGTGCAAGTTACTGTCACTACCCTGAGCACCACAGTCAGCATTTCTCTCAGTAGCGCAGGCTCTGATGTCCAGTCCTGTGTCTCTTGCATATGTAGACTGCATGACTGCATGCTTCAGCACCTTCCTAGCTGGAGCTAGCCCTCCTTCCTACTGTCAGCCAAGGAGAAGGATGAAGGCAATAGCCTTAGGGATACCAGGCTTGTTCAAGCTGAACCCTCATTATCTAGCAGAAAGGAGAGGGAGCATAAATCAAAGTCAAAGCTGTGACTGACTGAACAAAAAAATCATATGACTGCAGCGTCCTCATGTGATTGTTGCTTTTTTTGTTGCTATTCAGTCAACTATATTCCCAGTTAAATTGTAGGTTTCAAAGCCATTCACAATTGTTTTTTAAAACATGTGGGACATTAACTTTAATTCCACTCCTTTGTTTCCAGGTTGTTCATCCTAGAAGTTAAAAGTGACCTTCAAAGAGTGTGGTTCAGCATTGGGGGTCTGCTGGGGAGAAAGGATGTTTGAGTGGCCGTTCCCAAGAGGATTTTGAGAACCTCGAGCTGACAACAAATGCCTGTTAATTAAAAACAAAAATTTATCAGTCTAAAAACAATAAAGTTGGCTAGGATGAAGTTTTTTGCCGTGTTATTTGAGACATTAAATTGTTACATAAATTTTGAATGACAGTCTCAATAAGGACCAGCTGGTGGAAATTATTAAACATGTTGTAAACAGACTTCAGAGGCGCTGAAGATCAGGCCTGTGGTTAGAGGAATCCAAAACCACCAGGGCTAGGGTAATCACTAAAAAGTGGCTTTATTGCGACACTCCAGTCCTTCGTGTTCTCCCTCCTCAGCTCTTGGGCCTTAGATGGCACATTCCTGCAGAGCTGACATAGAAGATGTTTGGGTCCTCTTCTACTCTGGCTGTAGCTATAATATCCACAAGAAAAGAGGAGAAAGCCATATAAGAACAGAAAAAAGAGCTAGAAGGAATGGAGATGTAAAAGAAGTGAAAAGAAGAATAAAAATCTAAGGAAAAACTGAAGAGACCATCTGAAAACTGAACTGACTTCTCCAAAAGTCCCAGCTATAGATGAGTGTGCCTGAAAATGAGTCTATCTGAAACACTGAAAGATTGCTTGAAACTAATGGATCATCACTAGATCTTAAATTAACCTTATAGTGTTTATGTTATTTTTGGTGTCCGAGAAACAGCTTTGTAATTTAAGCAACTCAATCGAATTGTGCAGCTATAAAGGAGAAAATATATCCTAAACATTCTAGCAAAGAAACACACTTTCAGGGAGATTTAGGGCTTCATCTGACAAAGAAGTACGTGGGCAGGAAGTGCTTGATACTTCACATGTTTAGCGCTTCAGTTATTAAATCTCTTTGAAGAGATACGCATCTCTGCTACCTGAAGGCCTGTCAGATGACAGGGTGTGAACATATCATGTGTACCTGCATGTCTAGACTGACAGAGCTGGCATGCTCACACTGCTATCACACTGCCATCGATCCAACACAAGTACACGAATTGCTACTGCTCACAGGAACTTAAAAAAAGGGAAGGGGGAATAAAAAGGTTGGGCGGGGGGAGAGGGAAGGGATTTGAAGAATGATCTTGGCTTTTAGCCAAGACAGCAAGGAAAAATGAGATAATCTTGTTTTGGCAACCAGGTATTTTTAGGTAAATGCTGCTTGTCATTATCAGTGATCTCTCAAGGGAACTCTGCTTAAGGCTGGACAAATTCCTTTTCTGGAAAAAAAACCACCCATGTCTCACTTCACACAGGGCAGTGGCCATCAGCTGACTGAACCATACATGTAAACAAAGCTGCCTTAGCAGTACTTCTTGTTCTCGTAGTTCTTGTTGTCTCAGGAAGAAAAAAAGCTCCTGATCAGTTTCTGGTATCATCCATCTCAGTTTATCACTGAAAAATTAATTAACCATTGGAACTGCTTTTAGTAGTTCCAGTGCCTTTATGTTTTGCTTTTGTAGCAGCTAAATCTATGCATTTTACCAATTTTTATGGGAAGGTATTTCCTTGCAGGCATACATTTCTCCAAATTCCTGTGATGGAATTCTTGGAATCATCATGGAATTCTTTAGGCTGGAAAAGAGCTGTACAATCATCAAGTCCAATCGTTAACCCAGTAGAATCAAGTCTACCACTGTCCTCATGTGCCACATCTACACATTGTTTAAAATCCTGCAGGGATGGTGACTCCACCACTTCCATGGGTAGCCTGTTCCAATGCTTCACAACTCTTTCTATGGGGAAGTTTTTCTTAATATTTAATCTAATATTGTTTCCAATCTAAAGATCATTTCCAAATTTGACATTTGATGACGGCGTAGGAACACGGAATGGCCACAGCATGAGGGGTATCTGAGGAGCTGGGATTGTTTAGCCTGCAAAAGAGGAGGCCCAGGAGTGACCTTATCACTCTCTACAACTACTTGAAAGGAAGTTGTAGCAAAGTAGAGATCAGTCTCTTCTTCCAGGTAACAACTGACAGGATAAGAAGAAATGGCCTTAAGAGGAGGTTTAGATTTTTTTGTGATACAAGTAATTTCTGGCCTGATTTCTGTGTGAGGGAAGGCTCAAATGAGGCTCTGCTTTTTTAGGGGTGTTTCTGTAGATCCCTTCCAACAAATTCTAAACTCGCTGCTCAGTCATAGGCATGTTTATGATGATGCCTCAAAATGACTCATGGGGAAGGTAGAAGAATCCAAGAAATCATCTCCAGCACTTTGACATCAGCAGAATCTCACAAGTGCTCAGCCTCAAGACACAGACCCACAGAATGTACAAGTCACTTCAATCTCCCATGGGTGGGCTTGGCTTCTCTACCCATGAGATGACCAGCAGTTGAAGACAAAGCAAAATAACAGATACTGATCCTCCAGACTGTACAACATAGCTTTTTTAAAGCTGTGTAAACAAAGCAGGTTTATTCAATGTCTTTCCCTAGGTAGGTTTGTCAGGGGTTTTTTTAAACTATGATGACAGTGAAGGATGAGGTGTAGCTACCCTGGAAGTCCCAGTGCTCTGCTGCAGTAGCCCATTGTCTTCCAAAGCCCCTGTGAGCTTCTGGCTTGCTCTACGTGCACCTCATCTGACTCGCTTTCAGTTTTGCAGCTGCCACAGTTAAATTACAATCTGGACATGGGTTTTACTCTACTACTTTTCTCATATTGATTTAACGAATTGTTAATTATGTGGTTTAGAATCATCATGATTCATCAAGGCACCAACCTCTTCCAATTAGGAGAGCGGATAATTGCTGTGAAACTGCATGATTATGGTGGCATGAGACACATATTTTACATCGCACCATAAGGAAATCAGTTTAGGCCTCCCTGTTGCCCAGAGAGCTGTTAAAGGAAGATTTTTGTATTATTCAGCTCAAAAAGAGCAATCAAATTTTTGCTGAAAAGTTCTGTTTTCTTTAAAGACATTCATCGATATTTGGGCTAGGGAAAGGAGAAAGAATTCTTCCAAAAAAAGTAACCCAGAAACAACCAAACCAGCCAACCCCAAACAAAAAGGTGACCTATCAAAGAGAGAGATCTTAAGAAGAACATCTGAACATCTGCTATGTGGTTACCTTGCTGAGAGGACACCAAAGGAGAAGTAGTGTCACAGGCAAAGCTCTTTTAAAACATAGAATTCTAAATAAACAGGGTAAACTGACTGCATTCAATTGTACCTTATTACCCTGTATATGCTATATTTCACTTATTATGGGCTACAGACAAGAGTTCACCACAGAAGCTCAATTGTTGTATAGACCAGTGAAATTGTCTTGGCTACTTAAGAAACAACCTCAGCACTTCCCTGAAACAGGAGTCAGAATTAATGAAAATGCTGGCAGCTGAACCTTAGTGTAACATACTCTTCAGTGTGTGAACATCAAAAAAGTGGGAAAATGCTGCATTTTTGAACTGACTCGTGGCAGGAATTCAGAGAGTAACCTCCTCCATAAAGGCTAGGCCCAGCAGTGAATATATAGGCAGAGATGGGAGAAAAAAAGATTACTATACTACGTAGTAACCTGCTTTCTATTTAGAAGTCCTGTTCAAATAGTAACATTTATGGCATAAAAGGCAAACCCTGGGCTAGTGGAGCTGTTTTGCTCCTAGGGATGTGTTGCTGTCACCCTAGGATTTAAATCCACCTGGATCCATCTTCTGTGGCTGACAGTATTGAGAAAGACTCATTTGGCAGCCTGAAGGGAAATAGAAGGAAAATGATCACATGGGGTTTGAGTTGGGTTGGGTTTTTCCAAGTTTGCCTGCTGCCACTTGCACAGAGTGGTCACGGCTTGCTGGGGCCATGGATTAACCAGTGAGGCACAGGAGGAGCAGTCTGGCTGTGCTGTTTAGTTGCCAATTCCCACACATCCATCACCACGTTGGCTTGTCTTCGGCTGCTGCAGAATAACAGGTGGAAGGATCAGGCCCTGATGTTGCAATATAGAGCTGGCAGGGCAGGAGAGGACACCGAGGCTGGTAGTTCAGCTGTGCAGCCCCCAAGTCAGCATGGGTTACTGCCCTGGCCCATGGCTGGAGGGGCTCCTGCTTGCAGAAACTTCAACAGGAACTGCCGTTTCACTGGGGCAAAAGTTCATTTTTAATGCCCTGTTCCCACATGCATTGCATAATAATCTTTAATAATAATAATATAATCTAATGTGAGAGGGAAATACATTAAATACATGAGTTAGTCTTCTGAGTTCATCTTAAACACCAAAATCCTGTATTTATGTGAGAGGAGCAGTAAATTTGCATTGATTCTGTCTTAAATCTGTCTTGGAATATGGGTATTTTATTTCAGCTTTCTTTGCCAATACTGGAAAATGTAACACGGCTTTACTGTGTGAGAACCAAAAAATTGATTTAATACAGCAGCCTACTTGCAATCCTGGGCTTAAGTGAAATACTGAGGGTAAAATCTGTCTAGCATGTGTAATGCACCAATCACCAGACCTATGAGCTCCACATATAGGAACACTATATAATATGACAAGAATCATTACAGAAAATGTGTGTGCATCATGTAATAGAAATATGTGTTTCTTAGATGTATAATTTAAACTCTCTCCCCTAAAAGAGCAAAATAGCTTAACAAATCTTCCCTCAGCCATCCTGCTTAATTGCAGCTGGTTGCACTGTACCCAGTGGTCTGGGAAAAAGACCTTTTGTGCCTAACGTCAGAGGTTTCATTGCAAATGAGTCAGACTGCAAAAGATTCGGTTCTATCGCACATGGAAAGCTGAACAGTTATTAAAAAAATTTTAGATCCAGTCTGTGACAGTTGCCATTCTTCTTAGCAAAGGATATTATACCCAACCTGAACGGTCTGGATTTAATCCTGTACTGTAAGTGTCTGACATCAAAAGTATAAAAAAATGGAATAGTCCCAGAGAGAAAGAAAGAAATGAGAAGTGTAAGTGAAGAAAAACAGATTTTTACATTCAGAGCTCTGTAAATTTACATTGATTTTTCATGCTGCAGTTGTTGTGAGTAGTGTATGGATTAAGGCAAGAAAATACATTTTTATGAAATAAGAACAAAATTTTAAAATGAAAATAGATATCATTTGATCCCTTAGTTACCAATTGTTTGCTACATTTCAGAGTACCTAGTTCTTCTATTATTATGCAATTAAAAAAAGAGCTTTTGAATACAAAACTAGCTATTGAATGGTGTGTTGAAGAACGAAAAATAAAAACATAAGAGAAGTCAATATTTGCTAAGACATAGAGGCCAAAGAAACTCAAGATGTAAATAATTCTTCACTGAGCAATTTTCTTAACAGTAGAGTTTCCATGGATATTCTAGTAACAAATAAAAACTACAATGGATGGGTACTGAGGGCAGAATAATTATTAATAAATTTTCATGTATTTGAACTTTATTCAAATCAAGACTTCGACAAAAGTAAGGAACTGTAGTATATAGCCCAAACAGCTATATTTTTTTTAATTTAGAATACAATGGTAAGTCAGAGCTTCTTTACCTGTTACCTTCTTTAGCTTCTTTACCTGTTTGTTGTCTAGGATAAAATTCAAAAGTCTGAAACTGGGAGCAACCTGTGAAGTTGTTTATCTGTTTTGGCAGCTGAATTACACAATTTCATCCAGATACACATTTATATTCTCTTCCCCTCCTCTGCCCTTATACTTTTACTTTGAATATAAACATGTTTAGATTCTTAGGCAGAAAGAATCTTCTGAGCAGCAAAACTCAGACTGGAGGTCACCGATCAGTGAAAATGAGCCTCATGGTGAAAATGCCACTTGATGCCATTTGCTGCAGTAGTGTTGCTGCTTGGCAGTAAACTCGGGTGAGAAGTGGCCTCGGCAGTGCTTGGTTAAACACTAGCCTCGATGATCAAATAGGTCTTTTCCAAATTGATTCCATGGTCCTGTGAGTAGAGAGTATTGCCGGGGCACCACGTCACTGAGCTGGAGCACTGTCAGCAGCAGCCACTTTTCGAATCAGTATTTTGCACGGATACAGTTTTCACAAATTTCTCAGAAGAAATCCAGCTCTAGGTTCTGGTAGATTTCTTTACCTGATAAGACATCTCAAAATGTTCTCATAAAACCACAGATGAACTATCAGAAGAGTGAGATCAGTTTGTTTACTTCTATTTTTTTGCTTGTGTCTTAACACTTAGCACAGAAGTGAGTTAAGATGCATATATCCTCATCTAACTGGAGTATGGTAGAAAGCTTCATACTTAATGCTCAGGACCAGGTGACTGAGGAGAGAAGGGAGAGGGAATTTTCAGAAAAAAATGTTAAAAACGTCATTACTTTCTGGGGCTGCTTTGCAGAGTCTGCAAGACAAAGTTCTTCATCATCCTCTCCATCTCAGCTGTGCAAACAGAGGGAAAGCACAATGAGGTGGAGTGCTCCAAACATCTTCTGCAGCTGTGAAAAAGATACATGAATATGAAGAAGGAGACTTCTTTGCCACTCTGCTCTTTGGAGAAATAATTTACTTTGCTATCAACAAGTAAAGGAGGAAAATCAAGACAAGGGAAGGTTAGTAATACTTTATGTAAAATGAGCACTGCAAATATAACAATATGTAAAATACCATGCAGGCGTAGATGCAGTTATCAATAACCACCATCAGTACTCTGCCCACTGTGCTGAGGAATGGCAGCATACTTCTGACCGTTTAAATCTCCCCAGCAACTCCAACCTGTTAAAGGTATATGCTTACAGTGATTGAAAATGTTTGAAAGCAACTTCGTTGGGTTTTGGGGTTTTTTTTAATTCATATGCAATGGGATGATTTTGAGAGAAAGTGATTGAAGATGACATTTTGTTTGGGTGGAGCAGTCTACCAAAACATCATAAACCAACTCCCCTTCCCTCTGGATAACTTAACATGGTCTTCCCAGGACTAATAAAGTCTCTCCCTGGGACAGACATGACACTGAAAATTGCTCATTGTTAAGGCAGCTAAAATGTTTTGGACTACCTAAATTATGTGGAAAACTCTAAGAAAATCACAAAGTATTTAATTAAGAAGTGTCTGCCAGGTCTTCAAGGCTCTTAGAAGTACAGCAACTTCAAAGAAAAAGGTAAGGAACAAACGGCAATATAAAGTTTTTGAAGTAAAAGGTGGGAAGGCTTAAGGACATTATTTGAGTGTGCTGAAAAGCACAGGAAGGACATTTACACTGTTCCATACTTTGGGCTTTGGGTGATGTTTGTTGGCAAGCTTCAACATGATGTGTTCATGCAGATAAAAGTTCAAAGCTCCAGAAAACAGTTTCCTTGAAATCTTTGTTCACATTACAGAACCCGATTCTCATCACAACTCTGTACTGAAAGCAGAGGGACATGCAAACTCTGTCTTTTACTGATCTACAGTGTGCTTTATAGTTTTTGTTTTTATAGTATTTTTTCATGGGTTTTCAGATTACTCAGAACTCTCACAATGTATTCGTAATAGATACTAATTCGTAACAGATACTATTTTTAAATTGAAAAAAAAAATCAGATTATTTACAATAGGAGAAAAGTGATTTCCTCTTGAGTAGGGACCAACAGAGTAATGCAGAGCTTTGAGGTGGCTTCTGCTTAAAACAAGCATCTGCAATACCCAAGAAAGGCCTTAGCTCTTAAGAGCTACTTTTGGTTAGAACATAAATGAGAACTATTCACTATTTAAATAAGAGTAAATATAGATTAAGACAAAGCAAGCAATTTAAAAAGTGACTCCATCCCTACTCACTGTCTTCTTGTTGGACAGGTTCTTTTGCTAGGCCTCGGTTTAGGGCTATTTCAATGGCTTTAAGGGCCATAGTAATGTCTATAAGGGTCTGTTTCCCAATAGTGACCTTTGGTTAAGTTCCTTTCTCAATCCAAAGTCCCTAGGTATTTAAGTTAGTCCTCTAGTGGTTTTGCAGAAGGTTGTGTGGAAAAAGAGTTGATGGACACAAGTTTTTTGATAATTTGACAGAGATAGTGCTGAGAGCAGGTGGATACATCTTCAAGACACATCACAATCTTTAAGGAGAGCTTTTAAATTCAGGGTATTTAATTCTATTTCTTATGTACCTGCAAACCACTGAAAGGAAGCAATTTTGTACCAGTATGTGTAACCTTTCATTTGCCTTTAAAGTCTCCAAATAAGTATGTATTAATTTAAATTCTAACAGCCTACAGCAGGTTTTCAAATTGAATAGGGTGAGAAATTTTAAAAGGTCATAGGAATAAAGACAAGACTTATCTGGTTAGCTAAAAGCTTTCCTTTGATGTTTGTATCTTCCCAAGTTTCACTGCAATTAAGAACTGGCAAAACAGACCTGCTAATAGAATCACTCAGTGTTAGTACCACAGCAGTATTTAGTAGGCATAATCAGCTGTTATTGCCTTGTGCTAAGTGTTTCATAACCACGAAATGATCAACCAGGCAGCCAAACACCAGCATTGCAGGAGTGTTTTCATGTGTTCTTGTGGTTCTACAGTGTGGCCTCAGCTCAGCCAGTTTTCTGCCATGCCAGCTTTGCTTCCCTTGGATAAGCACAGCCTGACTTAGTACTTGCTTATTACCTATATAATTCATTAATTGTAAGAAAAGATTGCTCTTGTATTAACTCAAGTTCTTGTGGTAGCCATAGGCCCAGCAGGTAATTTTTGTTGGCTTCCAATTTGCTAATACAGACAGCAACACGTAGGAGGCAGGAAGTGTGACAGCAGAGAATGAGAATAAGGAGCATAGTTACATCTTTAATTTGTATGATTGGGGTAACAGTTTCATGATCCAGGACACAAATCTCAGCGGAACCTACATGCCCACAGAGAGGAGAAGGTGCATAGAGATGCAACCCTCTCTCTGCTGAGGACTCAAGCAAACATTTAGTGTCATCCTTTTCTCATTATCATTGTAAGGCAACTTCTCAACTCTTCCTTTCTTTCACCATCTCAGGCTGTAATGGGCAACAGCTGAAGCAGGTGGGAAGGAGGCTCTGCCCTCTGAGAATGCAGGTATTCTAGAAGCAATGCAGTAGGGCTGTGATGCTCTCTCCACCTTCTCTTGGATTCTTGGGAGCTTGGTCCAGGAATGAATCCACGGCCTTTGTCCTGTCCAGCCTGGGGTGCCAATCTGATGCCTTAAGGGCGACAGATAAAAAATTGAGAAACACGGAATGAAGGGGAGAGGCAGCTTTACTGGTGCTAGCCGGTGATCCAAAGAGAAAGATCATGACAATCTCCCCATTTTTATAACATTTAGAGTGCTCACCCCCCCCATACTATCCAACTAAAGTCCATCTTACTTCTGTGTTCCCCAAATGTCCAACAGAACGGTCCCTTGTTACCTGACTCTGCCTATGTCCAGCCTCTAGTAAGCCTGGAAGCCTAACCCTATGTTTTGTCTTATACCCCACTTATCTATACACAGGAATGCAAACACACTGGAACACAGGCTCTTCTGGCCCTTAATATTCCAAGTTATCCAGCTACCTAGCTAAAGTGAATTCTCCAAAATATTAAGCATACCCCTTAAGGCATCAGCCGAAGGCTTGATTTGGTGTTCTGCTTTTTGCTTTCTCTTGTTTTACACTTGGATGAGGAAAGACTTCCCTGACTATTTCCAAAATTTTATCAAGCCTTGTTTGATAGCAAAGGAATCCCCACCTGGAGATGATGGAATACGAGCAGACAGAAGCTATGTCAAGTCAGAGAACAAGTGGTGACTGGTTCAGCTGTGTTTTCTATGAAAAGCCCATCAGAGCTACGCTCTGGAGTCCGCTCGAGCTTCAGTTTACTGGTGAGCCTGAATATTCTTACTCAGCCCTGGATTGCTTTGAATGTTTTGGATCCTTCTTGGGGAGATATGGTTGCCCTGCAAAATAAAGAAGGCTGCATGCACTGATGCACAGACAGCGCTCTCCAGTCTGAACAGAGAGAGCCAGTGGCTGCTTGGGCTTCTTCAGTCTGCTGTGTGTGGTGGAAATTGTTTGAATTCGTTCAGTCACATTCAGGCTCTCCTGTATCTTAAGCCTTATGGAGTAAGATGAATGAATATGCAAATTTTTTCAGCTGGTATATATAGCTAGCAGTTTCTTCAAAATAATCAGGATAGGTGGAAATGGCTTGAAAAATTTCACATATTTTGGCAGAAATGGCATTCTCTGCCAAATGAAAGAGTAATCAAATTAATATAGTGTGTCACATGACAGGACAAAGGGTTACTGATATAGTAATGGGTCAGTGAACAATTATGCCAGAAACTGATCAGAAAGCAAAAAATTAACAACAATTGTTTAATTTTAGACAGATTGTTAGTTCCAGTTTAAGTGAAAGATCATTCATGGTTTCTGTTTCATTTTAGAAGCTCTTCTGCAATGATTCTGGTTTCCTTATAAGATATGGATGGCTGGAATGTCCTACAATGGCAGGATCCTAGGAATCCTGAGAGAGGAGACTTTGTGTCCATCAGCAAAGCTCTTGGATCATGGATAGTTTAATTAATTTCTACTAAGTAGGAGACTGGCAGCAAGTTAGCAATCCAAGGTGGAGTTATGAGCCTTGATTCTTTCTTATATTTGAACTCCTCGTTCCTGGGTTAACTTCATGTTTGAATATGGAAGAATCTTGCTTTAATATTTGAAACAAGTTGGTTTTGACCCACAGAATGTGCATATGAAACTTAGTTTTCTGTAGTTTGGTGTCTTTTGTCCTCATTAATAACCCAATGAGGCAAAAGTCTAGAAAACTGCTGTAAATACCAGATTTACATATGTGCTGATCGGGCAGCCAGTTGCTAGCAATATTCATAGTAGCAGAGTTTTGCCTGTTTTTCTATCAATTGAAATACTAATTTTAGTCTAATTCCTAGTCCAGCTGCCAATTCTTAGTACAGCTATGAGATTATAATATTTGAGACTTAAGCACCTGAAAATTGGCCATGGTGTTAAAAAACGTGACTGGTGCAGAAGGAACCACAGGCAAATGATTAGGCAGCATAATCAAACCACGACTTTTTTTCAGGAAAACTTCTAAAATTGGGTAATTTGAATATAAACCAGAAAATGTCACGAATTGGACCTCAGCAGTTTTCTGACTCCTGTGCACTACATCAGAAACTTAAATTGGTATTTGGGAGTCCTGCTTTCACAGGGAAATTTTTACATGGCTAACAGTCAGCATCACAGCCCTGGCGCATCTTTTCTAGAGAAGAGTGCACACTGAGGGGTCTGAGCGAGCTGAGCAGGGCATGTAAGATGCACAGTCTGCACTGGGTTTTTGTGGCTTTTAAGTCCCCTGGCTGACCTCCAGAACTGCGTGAATCATCACAGGCCCAGCATCATAGGTGGGAATGCTGTAAAATGCAATTTATTTCCTCTTCCTGCACACCAAGTATTGCAATATATGCAGACTCCTAACAGAATGATTTTGGATGCACAGCTATAAATTATAGCCACACATACTTTAACAGTTTTAAAGCAACAAAAAACCACCACATATTGTTTTCATGTACTCTTTAGTTACTTTATAGGACTCCCTCTGTTCATGACTGTTTCTGTTATTGTTGGAAGAATAAACCTTCTCAAAGTAGATCATTGTAAGGATGGAATCTGTCCAGTGACCGCTAAAGTAGAAGTTTGCTGCCAGAACCAGTTTATTTCAGCTGTGATCACAAAGAGTCTTGTGTGCATTTATTTGTTTGTTCTCTGGTACTGTCTTTAATATTGAGACACACTGCTAATCTCTTTAATGTTATCCAATGCTTTCTCAAACTGACATAGATAAATACATAAGAAAAGGTCAGAGAGAGATCCTTGTTTTTTCAGCACAGATAGGACAGCCTTTTATGTCATCTGATGTCCCACATACCTTGGTTACCTCAGTACAGACCTATTATTGGCATCCAGATGTGTTTCCTTCTTCAAGAACTGACTTACTTTGCTTGTGCTCTTTGATAGTCATGGCTCCGTAGTCTTCCTGTGGAAGAGAAGGATGGGTTTGTGCATCTACCATATAATGAAAAGATAGGGTGTCCAGGTTTTTTTCCCCTGGCAGTATTACAGATTTCAGTAAAATTGCAAGTATTTTGTGCCCTTTTTTTCTCTTTATCCTCTGTACAGCAATGCTCAGAAAGGAAAATAGGAGAAAGTTAATCTGATTGTTAGCAGACACAGACAATTAAGCACCTCTTAGCAGATGAACTATGGTCATTACTGTGTGGAGGTTCAGAGATGTTTCCTCAGGTGTACAACCTCCTTCAGGATCTCAAAATGCTGGTGCCTCCTCTACCCTCAGTGTACAGCTTGGGACAGAGACCGTTCCTATAGAATACTCCCTATTGAAGGGGACTAGAGGACAAGTCAAGCAGGAAGGTACATCACTGTGTCAGTGTTCTTTAAGAGAAAAGAAACCTTCTTATGTGTTTCAGATAAATGTCTAGAGAACCAGAAGCACTTTCTTATCGGAGGCAGTGGGAACTTTAGTACCTCTGAGTTTCAAGGTGTTGTCCTGAGAAGCACAGGCACAGGCAACTGTCTGGGAAAAACAGGCAGGAGGAGTTGACCAGTGGTGATAGAGGATGATTAAAGGTTAAGTAGGATTCATTTTGCTAGAAATGTGATATGGAGTTTGAATATGTGAGTAAAGGACACTGATGGGAAAGAACCTTGAAACTGCACTAGCTGGAAAGACAGGTTGTGCTGGGGCTGTATGAGCACAAACCTGTCTTGTACAGCTCTGCTTGTGTGTTCAGGCTGGCTTGGAGGTGTCAAATCACAAATACTGTGTTCAGACATCACATGAATTCCCATGTAGGCTTCAGGTAGAGGCATAAACTTCTGGAGAGGAGGGGTTTCTGGTGGTCATCTTCACCTGCAAAAACTGCATGGGAAGGCCAAGGGAGTCATGACTCCCTGTATGCAAAAGCAGGGAACCAGGGAGTCTGGGGGCAGTGGCAGGCACACAAAGCAAGGAATAAAGACATCAGTCTCCAAGAAGGTGGGTTAGATGGAGACTGAGATGTCTGAAGCAGACTCCAGGCAAGAGGATCTGCAATAAAATTTGAGGCAGCCTTATCTCAAGGCAGGCAGATCTGCCTGCAGGCTGGGTCTCTTTTATGCTCTGCCAAGCTCCTAGGGGGAAGTTTGATTAGCGCTTCACTTTGCAAGGGCCTGTTGGTCCACAACCCTGTGGGAGATCCTGAGCAAGCACAGAAGCTATGGAAGAATGCTATAGGCTCTCCTCTGCTCCACAGAGTTTATGTATATTGAATAACAGAGGGTTTTTCTCCACCTCATCTATTGTCCATTTATCAAACAGAAACAATAGGTGATGCTGGGCTGTTTTTTTTTTTTTGTAATGCAACTCATGGTTATAAACTGCTATTTCAGCTTTATCTTAGTTCTAGTTCAAATACTTCAAGATAAGCCCACACTTGTGGAAGTAAACTACAACAAAATCTTATGTGACTATACAGAGTGCTTTAATACCAGAGTGCATTACAAGCCAGAGCTGCACAGATGCTTGTTTGACTGAGAAAATCACAACAGAACTGAGAGACGGGAAAGCTATCAGAGATCAAAACTGTACCTCATTAGTCTCCTTTTAAAAGTGATGTGATGTAGCTTTACACGCACACATGCAAATAGTGCTTGATTCACACAGAAGGGTGGATCTATTTTGTATAATTAGAATTACTTTGTAGGGCATATGCAATGGGTGCATTTCGTGTGATATGCAAAGATAAGGCTCCATGGAAGACTTGCAAAAACCTGACTTGAAGTTGACTAAAATGCATTTAGTTTGCTAAGCACCCCCTGCCATAAGAAAACAGAAATTCAGGTGCAACGGGATATAACTACTGCAGGTACTTTAAAACCACCAGAACACTTTTCTGATGACTAATATGCAATTAGCAACATAAGATCTGCTTAGTGGAAGAGGAAAGGCATAAAACCTGTTTCTTATGTCTCTCATGTGACATGGTAAGAACAAACTCTACTGGTTGTGGAGAAAAGACAAAGCAATTCTCATTGTTGAACAAAAATGTTGAGCAGCCTGCTGACATTTAAATCTTCTTGGTTTTGCTCTCCTTCCCTCCATTTTAAGACGTGTCTTTGTTCTTTTGCAGGAGGGTAAGTCCCATCAAGGAGCCTGTTTCATGATACCATGCTGTAAGAATGTGCTTTATTCTGCACACCAAACTGAGAATTTGCAACAGCATTGCAGATTAAATAAGCACATTGCCTAAGGTTGAGCTGCTAAGAATAACTTTCTGGTTATTTTACTTAGTTATTCTTAACAGGAAAACCAGGCAATTGCAAGTGTGAGTTTCAAGACTAAGAGGCATATTATATATTCACTCCCAGTATTTGGGAGCTAATCCGTCTCTTTAAACTCAGTGGAGAAAGGGTCCCTCTTTGTGGCCAGCCCCCTAACTCATTCCCAGGAGAGCAGGTAGGCACATAAAGCTGCCTGCCTCAAATGCTCAGTGTTGCAATCCTATCAATCTCTGCAGAAGTCTTAGTGTATTTTGGTTCAAAGGGAAGGGATCAGATCTACTTAAACTGACTGCTGCATCTCTGAGGACATGTACTGCTAGTTCTGACAGGTAGGGATTTGGTTCGTGTTTTGGCTTGGCCAGATCTTAACAAAAGTGGAAATGGACTTTGCCAGGTGGGAAACTTCCTGTCTAAGATTTCTGTGAAGTAGCACAATATTCTGGTTATTAGAATGCCTTAAAAAGTCCTGTTTTCTCCTTCCTGAGGGCATAGCCTTTCAATAAGTCATACCATGTCAAAGCCTCTGCTTTCACCAAAGCAGTAATTATTTTAGCTCTTAAATTCCTCCTTAAATTCTCATTTCCAAGGGCTTTGCTTGTTTTCGGAATCTCCTTCTACACATCTCGCAGCTCTCTGGCAATTGTGTGCTCAGAACTAAACACAGCATTACCACAGCTGTGGGACATTCCTACAGCTCAAACTACATTTTTACTGATCTGAACCACTGTGGCTTTATATCTCACTTACTGTCAGCTCCTTGCAACTCTACAGTTTGCTCCAACCCTCTGAATACCAGTAGTCTGGATTTTCCCTTCTGCTGCTGTTTTATATTAGGTCAAATACAACTAGATATCTACTTAAATTGTCAAAGTGCAAACTGTGACTTTCTTCACCATTGCCCAGGTAAATATCAAATTAGTTTCTCTCTATCCTCTGCATTAGGTCATGGGAAGTGGAGTAGCAACAAAAAGCATTCACTCACTTGTAGATACTTTTGATTAATCACTAACCCAAATCACTGCCACATAAACATCTGACACCTCCTAAATGCCTGTATCAAATGCCTTACTAAGAGCCAGATGATCTGTCTCTATAATCTACTAAAATTATTTGTAACCATCAACAAAATAAGTATCTTTGCTCACTAGGATATGTTATTTCCTCAGTCTGCTAGCATATCCCTAGTGTTCTATCACTTATCTGAGTAAGTGGTATCACTTACCACAACTATAGCAAGTCCATTAGCTGATTCCCTTACTGACCAGCATAGCAAATTGGCTGGACTCCCACTGTGCTGCAGAAAGCTCACATTTCACAATATTTTCTTACCTGCTTTCATCAGTTACTGCATTAAATCCTCATTGATTTTCAACTGTCCTTCATTTCAAACAATTTTTAAATACATCTCCACAATTTCAGAGTTATCAATCTCCCCTCAGTGCTCCTGTATTAATAGGCATTTTGTATTCCTCTCCCTTCCAGGCACATTTGTGAAAGATCTTCTTTCCTTAGCCTTCTGATAGTTGTTAATTTATTGTTGTTGATGCCTTTAGCTTATCCTCTGGGGCTTAAATCTAGTCAGCTGGTTATTTGCAGTCCATCTTCCTTCATTTAGTGTAAGATTACCGTGCCACTTGCTGCTGCACATTGTGAAACTACAGAGCATGTGGCTACTGTGATGCTTAATTTTTAAGACATAATTGTAATCCTCTCTGAGGCTTGCTTTTTTTTCTTCTCAACTGCTAAATCACATTTTGAGATCTGCTAGTGCTGCTACTATCACTGGGAGGAAAAAGGGCAGAAAAAATTCCATTTATAAGATGTTGGGTTTCTTCTTCAGCAGGGGTAGTGGAGTGTTTTTCTCCTGCATGCAGCCAGTCTCAAGTGCTGGGGATTAATCCATGATCTCTTGAAAACAAAAAACTTCAAATCGTTCTTTAAATTAGTTGTTCATACCATGCTGCAGGAACTGCAGTGACTCATAAATCCTGTTATTTCAAAGCAAGGGAAGTACTTGAAAATATCACGTGGACCTTAAATGTTCTGGCCTATTTCACAGACCAAGATCAGAACATGTTCCTCACCTTTGCTTGGACAGTCACCTCATGTTTCCTTTTCTAATTCGAGGTAGTAAGTGACATTTGTGACTTTGCTGCCACCCTGTATATGTTTTTATATGCCAGACCACAATATTATGACTTTCTGAAGAGCAGCCATATACCAAACAAAAAAATAGTTGCAAAAAGAACAAGTTAAGAAAAATGAAAGGATTGTAGCTAAAAGGAAGATATTATTTAGCCTCCTTGCAACTTTGTTATCAAGTATATGATAAGGATGAATGGGGGGGAAAAAAACAAAACAAACCAAAAAAAACCAGAGCAAATATTGGAATAGATTGCTTCAGTCTAACAAATTGTTGCCTATTTTCTGCAGTTTAGTGAGCCCCCTAGAGAAATACTATTCCCTTCTCTTCTGTTCTATCCTTATCTCTACTTCTGCAGCCAAATACACAGCTTGCCTTTAGCTAGGTAAGTCATATCACACTGCTCTCTGCCATCTTTTCAGATGCTCAGAAACTCATTTGCAAAAACACCAGACCTAAGTTTAATAGTATTTTTTTTATATTTTTCTGTTAAGGGTGAGATGGTCTAAAACACATTTGATTAAACTTTTTTTCTGTATTTCTTGTCATCTGATTTAGGAATACCTCACTTAATCTTTCGGTTTCTTAATGGCAAAGTGACCTAACACTTAAAAATTCCCTTCTTCCTTTAGGTCCCTGTAGGTTGGAATGATATTTGAGAACATCTAGCCAATATTCTTTGGATATGTACAGTAGAATATTCAGATTTTTTCATGGCCTTACAATTTATTTTTCTTTTTTTTAAGCATTTCCATTTAAAAAAGTCCTTGTACACTTTTAAGCCTTGAAAGCTACTAGTGCAGTTTAGCATCAAAAGCCTGCTGACATAAGTAACACCTGCAAGTTTCTGTAACATCTACATTGAGCATATGGATTGAGGAACTAAGCCTGCAGAGCATCTACCAATGCTGTATTATCCAAGATGTTCCAGTTGTTGCCACTGTTTTGGCAAGTCGGTATCTAATGGACCTGCAGTCAGATACATGACTTTAATGAAGTTTTACATAAAAGTATGGGATCCATAGGGAGAATGGAAATGTAATCCATTTAGTTACGTGTATCCTGGAGTAATCTTTCGCCTTCCTCTTAAACGTGAGGATTGGAAATTTTAGAACATTAAGGGGAGGGCCTGGTCAAGAGCAAATGTTCCTTTCCCCTGCGTGTAGGACACCCTCTGGAAGATTCCTGACTCCTGCTTTAGAGCAGGCAACAAGATGGATGTCTTAGTATCATGACTTCAGAAAAGGTACTGCTAATATGTGCACCCATCAGGATCTGAGAACCTGACAATTCCATCTGCTCACAGAAAGGCAGTTTTGCAATTGCTTTCAAAGTTTCATCCAAGAGGTGTCAAAATAGCAACCCACAAGCTCCTTCTTCAGGATGAGTGTCTTCAGGGCTGTCCTCCCCTAGCTGTGTGACATTCACACAGGCAAGGTGACCTCAGGCACAACTACTAACACCAGCTGAATTGCATCAACTGGCACAGGGAGCTGGACCCTGGGGGACAGCAGCATCTGGCACGGTACAGACCACACAGGAGCCCTCCCTCTCTCTCCAAACACAGGTGTCCAGGGCTGCACAAACCCTTTGAATAGCCAAAAGACAAGGTTGTCAAACAACAGCAATCGTGCATTGCATCCATCTCTTTTCTAGCATTCCATTCACCAGAGGCTGTGAATACCTGACTGAAGCGTGCCTTTTTTGACACTGATTTTTAAAACAATGTTTGCCCAGAATTTCACAGGACAGCATACAGAAGGGAACATTCCATTTTAGTCTTAACAGTTTATTTCTTGGATGTAAAAAGTCCACCTCCAAAAAACCAAGAAATTATAAAAAATACAATGTTCAAATGTTTATACCTATGGGTTTATTCCTGCAGAAGAGACTTGAAAGAGGCAATGAAAATGAACAAAATGGAAGCATTTGATTTCAATTCAACACATGTTACTTTCGAATAAACTTAAAAGGTCGTGAACATGTAAAAGTTCCAGTGGTGGGGGCTTAAGAGGAATCTTGCCAATCGTGAACTCCTTTGCTTCAAATTGTTGCCACTCTTCAGCCGACAATTCGCTCTTGGGTGTAAAGAGCTTCTCTGAGGCAGTGGTGTTGGTGACTGCAGAAGATGCTGAGGTGGGGAGAGTGCCAGAGGCACTGGCAGCCTGTCCAAACAAAGCAGCACTGGAAGGCGAGGCAGAAGTGGCTGCGGCCGCATTAAAGGCTCCGAAGGATGAGAGCGGGGTGGTGCCCACGGAGTTCACAGCAGCAGCGCTGCCAAAGCCTGAAAACCCAGAAGTCCCAAACCCACCAGTTGCTGCAGCTGCTTTAAATGAGAAGGAGGCTGCAGATGGAGCTGCTGGGCTGCCAAACCCAACAGACTGGGACGCTCCAGCAGAGGAAGTCGCCCCAAAGGCAGGAGGATGGCCAGCAGCAGAGCAGCCCCCAGCAGCAGGGCTGCTTCCAGGTGATGAGGAACTGACGAGGCTGGAACCGGTTTTAAAGGAGAAACTGCTGGCACTGGGACTGCTGCTGCTCACCGGAAAGCCTGCAAGTACAGCGGTAAAAACACTATTAGAAATGGGTACCCCAGTGATACTAAACCACTGCTGTATTTCAAAAATGCAGCAGCAGCAGCAGCAAAACGCCAAGAAATGTTTGTGTCTGCTGGTTCTCAGGGCAGGAACTTACTTGACAGCCCAAAGCTTGATGTTTGCTGTCCTCCCAGTCCAAAGGCAGGCGATGGTTGAGTGCCCGTGTTCTTGAAAGCAGAGAGCTGAAAAGATTCCAAAGATGTAAGTGACAGCTGCATTCCAGATCAGGGAACTGTCTTTCAGTAAATACTTGAAGCAAAACTAGAGCTGTGAAGTCCAATTTAATCCAACTCAGACCATGTTAGACACAGATCACTTTCAACATGACCATATGCTCTTGCAGTTACAAACAAAATGCTTCAAATCTCTGCACACTCTTCTCTGTAAAACACTTCAGAAATGCAAATCTGTTACAATTTATAGATTTTTGCCTGTCAGTCAATGACCTGATCACCTCTTGGAGCTCTCATGCTCATCTCTTACTATTTCATCTCGTGCTTTGTGATCCTGTCTAGGGCGCTGCTTTGACTCACTCTGCTCTCTCTGGTTGGCACACCCAGTCTCCTGTGCTAAAACTCATACCCTGCTTCTCCAACTTCAGCCATCTTCATCTCACCAAGAGTTGGGATCAAGCTTTAATGCACTTCATGCAAACTCCACTTAAATAAACCTGTTTCCTCTGTCTCCCTAATTATTTCATATGGACTTTAGCTGAAGCAATTTCTTCTCAAAAAACAGCTTGATTCACAAGTGTTTGTCCCTTTTCCCAGATCAATAACTTTTTCTATCTTCAAACATTTTCCAAGAGGTTTCTCTTCCACCTCTCTCCCAATTCCTCATTTTGGCATCACCAAAATGCTCCATTTATCCTGACATGGCCTGAAGGGCAATTCCAGTCCAGTCTGCTGACTCTGTCTCGAAAGAGTCAACATTAGCACAGAACAGAAGCATTCTGCCTTTCCTTAGCACTTACCAAAGCTGCTTTTGTTGATGCATTTAAAGCTTTCAGCTGAAGGAGCCGATTTTTCCATCGTGCCGCTAACTGCTGGACAGCATCTATCTGGAAAGGGGGAAAGAAAAGCATGTTTTTATTACTGAAGACTTAAAAACAAGAGTGATCTGACTACTGAACTTGAAGATACCTAGAATTAGAAAAGAAACTTCATTAAGCCCAGAAGGCAAGATTTTTGCTTTCCTGAAACTTCAAGAGGAATAGTTGACATCTTTGTTTTTAACAGAGAATTGCTTTAAACTGTCTTACTACTGCTCTTAAATCAACCTTTTCATTTTACATAGGAGTAGTATTAAAAAAAAAAAAAAGCTCTGGGGCTTTTTAAATCCAACTTCTATCTCTTTCTGAATTAGACAACTGGGGAAGACAGAAACAAATGACATAGGATATGTAAGTTTTAAATAGAACAAACTCTTCAAACCCTGTTTCATTTCTGGCCTGTCCAATCATGTGCTCACTCATTAATCTCAAGTCCTAAGATTTGCCTTAGCTTCTTCTACCTTTTCAGAAAAAAAAGCACCCTCTTTCAAAACAGTACAATTCAGAACATTTTAATAGTATCGTCCTGAAAATATTTAGTTTTGACAAAATTAACTTCCTTAATTTAAATCAATCCCTTTAACATGATCCATCAGACAACTGCACAGAGTAGTGCAGCAGTAAATAATACCAGTGTCTCGATGACTGTGATTCAGTACTAAACAAGAAACTGTAAAGCCTTCAAATAACCTTTCAATAATTTTTAACCTGAATTTCCTACATTTATATTTAAATTTAGCAACACATCCAGTTCGATGCCTGGCCTAACTGAATTTTCTTTAAAACCTAAACAAGTAAAACACCTAATGTCGCAAATGCCTGTAAGAATGGAATATGGAATGAGTAATCTTTTTCTAGACAAATTCCTTTATTTTTCAAGAGTCTTACATCACAAACATCAATAATTCTTTTGTGTTTAGTCATATGCTGGAAGATCATGTTGCTTCATTATCTGCTCTTATACAACAGACCACAAAAATTCAGATTTTCACACAGTTTAAGAACAGAAACATGGAAAAGACATGCTATACTTAAACATTTTGTGAGAGAACTGTATCACAGTTATCATTTCTACACTGACAGTTTCACAAACTTGCATTCACTGCTTTGGCAAGATCACAACTTTTTATTTATTTTTTCATAGCTAGGCATAGCTTACTGTTCAATTATTTTATTAATTTAATTGAGGTTTAAAAAAATTATGTATCACTTGTCTCTGAAAATGCAATTCTGGTAAACCTAAACATGTAAAGCAAGAGTGGTGAGCAACAAGAGGAAAGAGTGAAATGTAGCTTAAATTACTTTGTACTTGCATCTGTCCAACAGCCTAATTTTCTTCCTGCTACAACATTAAACTCTGCTATCTTCCTTGATATTGACAGGACTATGAGGAAGGAACAATACATATACACTGAGAGATGTTTTATATAAAAACATATGTATTGTTTCCAAATGAGAAGATATATTTCTAGAAAAGAAGTATCTGGTATTTTCATCATTAGTTCCCTGCAACAAAGGGATGTAAAAGAACAAGGCTGAATAAACTTGGCCAGTCTTGTACTGAAAGCATTAGATAGCCAGATATAACAATTAAAACTGACTAACAGCATGAGATATTAAATTTTTGAGACAGGATTCAAGTAACTTCTACAAATAATACACAAAAGCAGGGACAAGATTAAGTCAAAAGGAGTGTCTAGCAGGAATTTTTCCATTCTATCTGGTGCACAGCAACTGAAGGCTATTTTGGCATTCTGATCATCTCCAAGAGTTGGGAGCCGAATGAGTCAAGAGTTGCCACCTGGAGAACAGTAACAAGTCCTGTCTTAAAGAGTGTCCACATCAGGATTTTTTAAATACTTACATAATTCCCAGTTGTGTTCTTTGCTCTGCTGTCGTAATACTCCAGACGCAGCTCTTCCGGTGAGACATCTGAAAAGCCTGCAAGGACAGGAACAGTTACAAACCTCCAGGAAAACAGATTCATACTTACAATCACCCTCCATAGTTATGAAGAAATGGGCCCTAGTACATTGTCTGTCCTAAGTCAGTCGCAGTTGGATACACGAAAAAAGAGTCATTACAGAATTTCAGAGGTATGAACATTCAAAATGAATTTGCCATAATCTCCTTGTTGCATCACAAGTCAAATCATCACCTTGCAAATGGTTCCACAGAGGTACAACAGTGTGGGCAAGTCACAGAAACATCTTAAACAGCAGCAATGTGCAACAACACTGAAAATATTACCTACCTGAGACATTCAACTTTTCTTTCATTGGTGAGTAGGATGAAAATATCCATTGTCCAGAAGATTCCCAAATTTCCATGTCTTTCACTACACATTCACTAGCAAACATAACAAAATAAAACAACAGTTGAAGTTGAAATTACATGGTCAAAACTACCAGAAACAATTGCCTGGTTTGAATCCCAAGTCAGTCAAATACCTGCCACCGTGAAAACCAAGTGTTTCTTTAAATGCTTAAAACCTTAAAAAAGAAAAAAAAGGAAAGTGGTTCCAAAACCCTTTTTCTTTGGGAAATCACAATGTTTGTTGCTTCTCAGCACCTCCCCTGCAATCTCCTTGAATCTGCTGGTCCCTCTTGACTGACTGTAACACATGCCTGTGTGAAACCTGGTTACAATAGTTTTGCTGTTGGCAGGAAAATTTGTTGTCTTGTTCAGAAAACCAAATCAAATAATTAATTTTCCCAAAGAAGCTCTGACTCCTTACTTTCAAGCACTGAAATCTTTGTTTCATTCCTTACCCTCCTGCCCACAACTTCAATACCACACCATCTTACTAGTATCACAGTTGTCTAGCTACCCACCAAACAAGGATCACTTCCTTCCCATGCCAGCAGCATTCCAGAGAACCAAACAAAGGTGAGTTCTCTATGGTTCTTCCTACGTGTCCCAGCCTCCTCCTCCTGATCCTGCCCTCTGCATTATCTCCAGGCAGTCAGTAAGCTTTTAAACTGCTCATTCTAAATGCTTTCAGTAAGACAGGACTGTAACTTACAGAAGTCTCTCCTCTTCATCCTTGGAGCTGCCAGCAACACTCTGACTGTTTGCTAGTGCAGAGAACCTGTTCTGTGAAAAGTCTGCACTTCTGCTGCCTGAGGAGCCAAAATCAGAGGAGCCAAAGAATCCTCTTCCATGATCTCTGCTGCCACCCCATGTATCAGACTTGAAGGTAGAGGGCTGGATAACATTACTGTATCTCTGGTTGGAGGTACCCCAGACTCCTTTTCCGCTAGTAACTACAAAGCAAGCAAACAACAGAAAGTTTTAATCACTAAGATATGAAACGAAACAGCATCAACAAAAACTGTAAGTATAATCAGTCTTACAGCGCCAACAACAAGTTTGAAATGAAAAAGTACGGTTTTTTTCCTAATGATTTAACCTCATTATGTAGTGAGTGTAACCTACTGAGTTACCCACAGTAATTCAGGAGTCAGAGGTAAATGGGACCGCCTCCTCCTCACATGGAATCACGGATAGTTTGGTTGGGAAGGCACCTTGAAAAGTCATCTAGTCTGACCTCCTCCATGCCGTAAGAAGCAGAGACACCTCAAACTACGTAACTGCCCCAACAACTCACGGCATCGCGGAATGAGACTGTTTCAGTTTTGCCTCGGTTGTTTCAAGAAGAAACTACCCAAGCAAAAAAATAATAAAATTAAATCGCCATACATTTAAATCAGGGGCTCTGCTGCAGCACAGAGAACTCCCGAGCTTCGTTTTGGGACCTGGGACACTTTTGTGCGGGTGTGTTACAAGCAAACCCCGACCCTCCTTCGGCAGGAATACGGAGCAGCGACTGCAGCCGCGCTCCTGCCGTGCCAGCCCCGCAGCCCTCGGCTCCCCCTCCTTCCCGAAGCTCCCAAACCCCCAGAGCCGGAGGGAAGGGAACAGCTTTCACCGGCTGCAAGTCGCAGCTGCTGGAAACTTCTCGCTGCGCCCAGCTCCTTCATTGCTTCGTGGAACGTCCCGGAGTCAGAGAATAACTGAATCAACGGTCCTGGAAAAGGCCTTCGAGTTCCTCCGTCTACGACGTCACCCGGCCCGTGGCACCGAGCGCCACGTGCAGTCTTTCCTTAAACACCTCCAGCGACAGTGACTCCACCACCTCCCTGGGCAGCCCATTCCAGTGTCTAATCACCCTTTCTGTGAGGAAATTCTTCCTAATGCCCAACCTACACCATCCCTGGCACAGCTTCACACTGTGTCCTCTCATCTTGTCGCTGGCTGCCTGGGAGACGAGTCCGACCCCCGCCTGGCTACACCCCCCTTTCGGGCAGCTGTAGCGAGCGGCAAGATCCTCCCTGAGCCGCCTCCTCTCCAGGCTGAACACCCCCAGCTCCCTCGGCCGCTCCTCACAGCACCTGTGCTCCAGACTCTTCGCCAGAGCCCAACCCCGCGAGTGCCGGACCGGAGGCNCGCCGCCGCCGCCGTCGCCGCCGCTCTGACGCGCCGGGAGCGCGCCGGGCGGGCGGGGAGCGCAGCCCGTGAGCCCGCCCTGGAGCCGGGAGCTGCCGCCGGGAAGCGGGGGTGAGGCGGCACCGATGGAGCCAGTCGAACCTGGGGGAGGGCACAGTGACGAGCTGCTGATAAAGCCAAGTAAGAGTTTGACTTGAGCTTTGTGCAAACCTTTAGCCTTTGACGTAGCAACATACTCTCTCGTGGGCTGTAATCGCCCCTTATTCACATAAGCCCCTTCCCCATGGAGCCTGCGTGGTAAAATGCTTGTGTGCTGTATCTTCACAGGGCGACGGAGGAATGTATGGCTACGATGGCCATGGTATCACAGGATCATCAAGATCGAGACCTTTGGGATCATCCAACCTTCAACTCAGCACTACCACTATAACTGCTAAACCACTAAATCCTATCACCCAGCACCAGATCCAGGTGCCTCTTAAACACCTCCAGGTATGGTGATTCCACCATCTCCCTGGGCAACCTCTTTCCATGCCTGACCATCCTAACAGTGAATTTTTATTTTTTTTTAATAGCTAATCTGAATTTCCTGTCTCCCCTTAAGGTCATTTCCTCTAGTCCTCTCATTGTAGGCATGGTTTACCTTCAGATTTTTGTGTGTATACATGAGACATTGGTCTGTCACTGCTCAAAGCATATAAAAGCGGGTAGCTGGCACACAGAGGCTGTGCTAAGTTTTTGGATTCACCACCAAGCATCCTTCTGTGCACAGCCATGAAACAAGTATCTCTGTGCAGCCAGAGGGAGGTGATTGTCCTGCTCTGCTCTGGTGTGGCCTCACCTTGCGTATCGTGTGCAGTTTTGGGCACCTCAGTGTAACAAGGGTATCTGTTAGAGTGTCCAAAGCAGGGCAATGAAGATGGTGAAGGGTCTTGAGGGGAAGCCCTATAAGGAGCAGCTGAGGTCACTTGGTCTGTTCAGCCTGGAGAAGAGGAGACTGAGGGGAGACCTCTGCAGTTACAACTTCCTCACAAAAGGGACAGTAGGGGCAGGCACTGATCCCTTCTCTGTGGTGACCAGTGACAGGACCTGAGGGAATACTGGCCTGAAGTTATGTCAGGGAAGGTTTAGGTTGGGTAGTAGGAAAAGTTTCTTGGAATTGTCCTGTGGAGGGCCAAGGGTTAGATATTAATGATCACTGTGGGTCCCTTCTAAGTAAGGATATTCTATGTATGATTCTATGATCTCGATTCTGTATGTGACTCTGTTTCTTGCATGAGGTAGAATATTTGAGGGTTTTGGGCATCCAGATGTGATGGCCAAAAGCCATACCCAGATCATCTTGCTGCCTCTGGCAATGGAGAACTGCATCAGACAGGACTGCAGCACATACCGACCAGCTCATTGGGGACTTCACCAAACCCTCTCCAGCACTAGAGTGATGAGCAACTCAAAGGTGCAATCCTCCAGACATACTTGAGACAGCGTGGAAAGAGGGTGGAATTCTTGGACTGGTAAAAGCACTATTGTTCCTTTTCCAAATGGTATATGTCTACCAGTGTAACCCAGCAGTGGGGGTGGGGTGGTGTAACTATTGAAGGTCTGGGCCTAAGGTTAGAGGGATTGGGTAGCTTGAATATTATTAAATTTAACTGTGGGAACATGCCAATCAACAATTCCTTCCCCTAGGCCTCTAGGACACATCCTAAAGAATTGGAATAAGTTCAGGTGAGATCAAATGACTAAAGATAAAATGAAGAGATAATTGGAATAATTGGTGGCCATCTTATAAATTGGAGGAGGGGGAAAACATCTCATTGCAGTTTAATATTATCTTACAGTTTATGTTTTTGCACTGGCTCGGTAAATGGCATGAGAGGTGTTATATGCAAATGTCTAGTTCCCTGCATTCCACTCCCATATGACATTGGGGCAGAGATGGATAAGGAGGATACAGATCAAAATAAAGCGTATTGGGAAGTGAGGATTGTAATCCTCAGAGATGTATCTAGCCCGTATTACAGGTGCCTTTAAGACAAATGGATGAGAGAGGGTCTGCCATTTCTTTTTTATATGACCCTTTTACTACTTTGGATTTGTTGAATCGGAAATGATTTGTTAAGTTCATGCTGAGAGACAGCTTTTGGAAACTATTCTATTATGCTGACTCATAGCCCTAATTGGGGGAAATGCAGGTTATACAGAACATCTTTCTACTGAGGAAGAAAAGAGAATGGTATTAGAGAAGGCAAAAGGATAGGCAGGGTGGTAAGGTCTGAAATGGCCACTCCTTTTTACCTAAATCCATTTGCAATTTGTAGGCAGGAAGGCTGAACTAGAAGATGTAAATATTAAGATGTTGGAGAACTTTGTAAATGAGTGAAGAAGACTAACTAAGAAATAGTAAAATTTGAACAACATTTAAATGTCTATACCTGTGGGTTTATTCCTGCAGAAGAGACTTGAAAGAGGCAATGAAAACGAACAAAATGGAAGCATTTGATTTCATTTCAACACATGTTACTTTCGAATAAACTTAAAAGGTCGTGAACATGTAAAAGTTCCAGTGGTGGGGGCTTAAGAGGAATCTTGCCAATCGTGAACTCCTTTGCTTCAAATTGTTGCCACTCTTCAGCCGACAATTCGCTCTTGGGTGTAAAGAGCTTCTCTGAGGCAGTGGTGTTGGTGACTGCAGAAGATGCTGAGGTGGGGTGAGTGCCAGAGGCACTGGCAGCCTGTCCAAACAAAGCAGCACTGGAAGGCGAGGCAGAAGTGGCTGCGGCCGCATTAAAGGCTCCGAAGGATGAGAGCGGGGTGGTGCCCACGGAGTTCACAGCAGCAGCGCTGCCAAAGCCTGAAAACCCAGAAGTCCCAAACCCACCAGTTGCTGCAGCTGCTTTAAATGAGAAGGAGGCTGCAGATGGAGCTGCTGGGCTGCCAAACCCAACAGACTGGGACGCTCCAGCAGAGGAAGTCGCCCCAAAGGCAGGAGGATGGCCAGCAGCAGAGCAGCCCCCAGCAGCAGGGCTGCTTCCAGGTGATGAGGAACTGACGAGGCTGGAACCGGTTTTAAAGGAGAAACTGCTGGCACTGGGACTGCTGCTGCTCACCGGAAAGCCTGCAAGTACAGCGGTAAAAACACTATTAGAAATGGGTACCCCAGTGATACTAAACCACTGCTGTATTTCAAAAATGCAGCAGCAGCAGCAGCAAAACGCCAAGAAATGTTTGTGTCTGCTGGTTCTCAGGGCAGGAACTTACTTGACAGCCCAAAGCTTGATGTTTGCTGTCCTCCCAGTCCAAAGGCAGGCGATGGTTGAGTGCCCGTGTTCTTGAAAGCAGAGAGCTGAAAAGATTCCAAAGATGTAAGTGACAGCTGCATTCCAGATCAGGGAACTGTCTTTCAGTAAATACTTGAAGCAAAACTAGAGCTGTGAAGTCCAATTTAATCCAACTCAGACCATGTTAGACACAGATCACTTTCAACATGACCATATGCTCTTGCAGTTACAAACAAAATGCTTCAAATCTCTGCACACTCTTCTCTGTAAAACACTTCAGAAATGCAAATCTGTTACAATTTATAGATTTTTGCCTGTCAGTCAATGACCTGATCACCTCTTGGAGCTCTCATGCTCATCTCTTACTATTTCATCTCGTGCTTTGTGATCCTGTCTAGGGCGCTGCTTTGACTCACTCTGCTCTCTCTCCTTAGCACATCCAGCTTCCTGTGCTAAGCTCTGGTTACTTTCCTGTAGGTTGCAATGAGAGTTTTCCAAAGCTAGGCATCCAGCTGCTGCCCTTCTAACACGGAATTATCCCAATTCACACTTTTTATGATTTAACTAATGGGGTTTATATTACGTGCCTGCAATTCACTGATCTCAAGATTCTAGAATATACACCCAGGTGGCACATCACAATTACAGTCTCAGATGTACTAGTAACTGAAATTAACTCAGTGTAGATTATTTCCTTTCAAGGAGGCATCAGGAAGAGAAACATGTTGCCTTTCCCTAACATGTTCCAAAGCTGCTTTTGTTGATGCATTACATGCTTTTAAATGAAGCAGCAGGTTTTTCCATTGTACCACTAATAGCATTTATCTAAGAAGGATGGAAAAGCATGTTTTTATTACTGAATACTCAAAAACAAGAGTGATCTGACAACTGAAATGAAAAAAGAAACTTCATTAAGCCAAGAAGACAGGACTTTTGTGTTCCTGAAACTTCAGGGTGATAAGCTGAGACTTTTGTTATTAACAGAGAATTCCTTTAAATTCTCTTACTATTGCTCTTAAATCAAGTTTTTTTGACTTTACAGAAAGTAAGATCAGATACAGTAGTCTGAGCCAGGGATCTCAGGCAGAAAGAGGACATTATTGGTAGAGCATACAGACCAGCAGCTATTTAGGCATTCTATTTGCTGCACAGCAACTGAAGGATATTTTGGCGTTCTGATAATCTCCTAGAGTTGGGAGCTAAGTGAGTCAGGAGTTGCCACCTGGAGAACAGTAACAAGTCCTGTCTTAAAGAGTGTCCACATCAGGATTTTTTAAATACTTACATAATTCTCAATGATATTTTTTGCTCTGTGGTCATAATACTCCAGACGCAGCTCTTCTGGTGAGACATCTGAAAAGCCTGCAAGGACAGAACAGTTAAAAACCTCCAGGAAAACAGATTAATACGTACTATCGCCCTCCGTATTTACGAAGAAATGGGCTTTTGTTACATTGTCGGAGACGCACAAGGGATTCATTATGGAATTTCAGAGGTGTGAACGCCCCGAAAGGCCTGGCACACCCCGACCCTCCTTCAGCGGGAATACGGAGCAGCGACTGCCGCCGCGCTCCTGCCGTGCCAGCCCCGCAGCCCTCGGCTCCCCCTCCTTCCCGAAGCTCCCAAACCCCCAGAGCCGGAGGGAACAGCTTTCATCGGCTACAACTCCCAGCTGCTGGAAACTTGCTCGCGGCTCCCGGCAGGAAAGTTTCCCGGGGAGCCGCTTCCCCACTGCCACGTCCCGCAGTCCCCTCGCCTGCCCCGCGAGTGGCGGTGCGGAGGCTCCGCCGGCATTCCCGGCCGACACCCGCCCGGCTCCGGAGCTCCCGCCGGCGGCTGCGGCCGCACGGAGACCCCGGAGCGGGCACCCGAGGGGGGCACCGGGACGGCCCCAGCCGCCCCGCCCCGCCTGCTCGGGGGGCCCTGGAGGGCGGTGCGGGCTCGGAGTGCGGGGAGCCCGACCCCGCAGCGCCTGTGGCCGCGGCGTTCGCAGCCCCGCAGGAGCCGAAGGACGAGCGCGGCCGTGCCGCGCCGCCGGGGGCCGCAGAGTCTTCAGCCCTTGGAACAAGGGGGCTCCCCAGGTTAAAAAGCGGATACAAACCAGGTAAAACAGCCTGTACAGCTTGAAAAGGGCACACAGTTCCCTTCAGGATTCCAAGAGTCTAGACTCAAGGAGCGGAGACACCAGGGACACATTCGTTTCGTGGCTACGAGAAGGGAAAGGCAAGGGGGAACAGAAACGTCACACAGCCTTCACTTACTGCCGATTAAAGAACGGAGTTGCAGGAACCACTACTGAGCCCATGAGCACATCTACTCCTGTCTGTACAGACAGAGTTGTCAGGGTGAGGGAGAAAAGCAGAAGGAAGTCTAAAAAGAAGCGCTGACTTTGAAAACCAGGATTTAGACTACTTAGGAAAATTTGGAGGACCTTCAGAATTAAAACAGACTAAATGTCCACAGTACCAGTGAGGTACAAGGTACAGGTAGGCAAGCACCAAATTTTGAAGTTAACAGTCTCATACAAACAGACCTGAAAAAATTAGCAAGTTAGAATAGAGGTGACAAAATTACAACAAAGCTATTGATAAACTAGCATGGGAGCAGGACAGGCATACAGACATCATTTGTATAGTTTTCCAGAACTACGAAGAGGCACACAGTGTTGACAAGACCAAGAGCTTGAAAGGCTGGACTTCTATGCTGGACGGAGAAATCCTGGTGGCTGGAAGCATTTACACAACTCTGTGCTTCTAAACCAGAGATGAATAACCATGCGCAACTTCCGAAGACTTCTGTAAAGTATCTTTAATGACTTGGTTCATGCCATTTTAAAAACAGTCACTTTCAAGAAGAAAATCAATATATTTGTTGTACTGACTTTGTTTTTCCCATTCCTGTTCCCATCTTTGCTAATGGTTTGGCATCCACAGTATGTACAGTCTGATGCCTGGGAAGATAGGTTGAAAATTCATTACAAGTTTCCAACTTGTTAATTATAGTGCACAATTCTTGTCAACTTCACCAACAGCCCCCTACCTCAGTGTAATAAAAAAAAAAAAATTAAGTTTTTCTGTGAAAGCTCCCCAAAAAGCCAAAGAGACCATCAAAGTGTTTCTCTAATCTCTATATATGGCTTCTCTAGCTTTAAAAAATTGATAAGCAGTCATGCAAATGATGGAAAAACCTCACTGGAAGAGGGCAGTTACCATCATCTGGAGAGCTGTTGGGAATCTTTATTAGACAGCAGTCCTTGGTCTTTCCTGAGAAAATATCTTCATTGCATCCTAATAAGATTTCTGCAGCTAGGTCTGAATGAGAAAAAAATTTTGCTCATCTTTCTTGTAACCCAAGCTGTATCTACTCACCTTTGTTATATGAAGCATCTGCAACTGACCTTGGTAAAGTGTCATTTAATCAGAAATCTTCTCTTCACCAAATGCTAGAGGAGTTCTAAATATTTGGATTTGGTCTGTTTGACAAGGTCACACCCACAGTCCTTTTAAAGGAAGATGCCATGTGATCTCACAGAGGTAAGTGGATTCTCAAAACACATTCCCATCTCTCAAAACAGACAAGAAAATGGGCATGACAAAATCCACGTTACACAACGTTTGCTGTATATACAAATTGAAAGACTGCATCTCATTTTTTCCTGTTACTAAGTTTAACAAGATTCAGTAAAATACGGAGGCAAAGCACCAACAGCCATCTTTCCCCAAGTCCTTGAAGAATGTCTCAGCATCTCCTACAGGTCCTCAGATCTCTAAAGTTTCTTCATTTGCCCCACACGTGTCTACAACACAGATTAAACAACTCGTCACGGGGAAAGCACGGACTTTGGAGTTGGCTATCCACTTGTCTGTTTCAGTGTTATATTCAAGAATGTGCCCTAAGCGACCGACACCCTGAAAACCAGCCAGGACATAGACTATAGATCCCACAGCAGCACACTTCACTGTTACACCTTTCCATGGCATTGGAGACACCATCTTCCATTCATTCGTCTTGATATCGTAATATTCTACATTATCAAGGCCACCTACAAAACAATGAAAGAGATAATTGTTATTACATTATACTGTATGGACTGAACTAGAGCATGCAAATGTTCTACAAAAATGAAATCTTTATTTTCAAGGTTTTAAAATCCCTACAGTAAAAAAACACCTGAAGAAACACCCCAGGTTTCTAAACAATCAGTTTACCCTTGTATAAATACAGAAAGAAGAAAAAAGGAGATTGAAAGTAAGATGTGTTGTAACAAATTTGCATTAGATATTCCAAAGTGTTACTACTTCATGAACAGAAGAACTAAGGATGCCCAATTTCTGTTGGATTTGCAGCTAGTGACTAAAACTCAAGCATCTAATCTGAAAATTCCCTATAGT
This sequence comes from Serilophus lunatus, assembly GCA_013399895.1. NCBI lineage: Eukaryota > Metazoa > Chordata > Aves > Passeriformes > Eurylaimidae > Serilophus > Serilophus lunatus. The sequence continues at coordinate 389,790 of VXBA01003768.1, read as the reverse complement.
GAGGGCATCTTCTTCTAGAGGGTTCACAGATACCTTTACCAAAATTGGCCACTTACTGATAGAGGATGTCTCTATGATGATACTAAAATTAATGAAGTGTAAAAGCCTAAGTTCCTTTGAAAAGGTCCAAAGGAACCAAAGCTTATTAGAAAAGAGTCAATTTTGTAAGATTTGCTTCTTCAGGAAATATGGTAATAATTATACCTTACAATAGCCGCAAAGATCCTGTTATCCTTATTAAATAACTCTGAGTCAGTTTTCACTTCCAGTCCTGAATTATCAGATCTGAGAGATTAAGAAACCTTCCCATCATGTTAAGAGATACGAGTCTTTCACCCCAGACATAATTCTTCCTCAACCTACTCCAGTAAGAAGAATTATTAACACTTCTAAAAGGAGCATTCTGTGAATACACTAACATTTTGCTACATGGCAGCTCTGGCAGTTATGGATTGGTAAAATGTTTGTGCAATAAATGCATGTACTATTTTTGCAACAGGAATCAATCACAAGGAAATAGTTTTAATAGGCAATTAAAAGTCAATCTATATTCTAAAATACCATTCATCTGAAATCAAATATTCCATTTAGTAGGAACAGCGAATAAAACCCCTCATAAATGAGAATTTTCCATTTTGAAAAGCACTTTAGAAACCTTGCATAATTAAAATTCAATTATTCTGGTAAATAAACTATTATTCTTCCAGTTTTAAAAATAAGGAAACAGGCAGATCATGAATGACCTGCACATGACAGTAAGTCTTATTTCAAAGCTGGGCAGTCAAAAGAGGTCTCGTATTTTCATCACTTTACAACACCTAAGTGCTTAGACTGAAGTTCCCAAAATAGTGGCTACATTTTTACCTGTCTCTCAAAGGAATACCAACATATCTCAAAACACATCATGAATAACTCAAAAAAACCTCTAAACCCTAAAAAAAAGAAAAAAAAATCTCTCTTCTTAGATGCCAGGTTTAGCCATAGTAACTACTTCAGAACTGGGCTACAGTAGGGGTGCATATCTGAACTTGACAGTACTATCATTAGTCCCAAGAACTTTAAAAATAAGATGTAGTGAAGTGGGAAGGTGAAAGGAAGAAGGCAACACTAATGTGACAACAATTGAGAATTACCAAACATACTCTGAGTTTTTCATCTGAACAGAGCAGAATACATTGCAAAAGAGAAAAAGCCACCATGAAACCTTGAGTGACCAGATAGAGAATTAATAGAATTAAGGTACCTAAACCATTTTGTCCACCCACAGCAAATATTTTGTCCTTTACAAACACTAGTCCATGATTCTTCCTGGCTTCAATCATTGGACACAGCTCAGTCCACCTGGGGGAAAAAAAAAAAAGCCAAACAAAAGAGTCACCGCCTAGTTTGTAAAAAGTAAGTATAAAATATGTAAATATAACCTATCATTAATAAAATGAAATATGGAAGAAAGCTGCTTAAGGAAAACTGCCTTTAAACTAAAACTACAACTATAACTGATTTCTTCCTGCTGACTCAGAAAAATTCCTTATCACACACATTTTTTTCCTCTATCATTTATAGTTCAGTCATTGACAGAGCTAGCAAAGACACAAGTGACTAAAAATCTGAATAAATACAATACTTACGTTTCTGTGGCTGGATCATAAACCTCACAGGAATTCAGGACTCTTCCAGAGACATTGTTTCCCAAGCTTCCGCCGCACACATAAATGAGACCATTGGCCTCCACCATTCCGTGGCTGCAGCGCTGCGTCAGCATGCTGGGCTTCGTGTGCCAGCTTTCTGTCCTCGTGTCATAGCATTCAAATAAATACAGTGCAGAATTTCCTTAAAAAAATAGAAACCCACCAAAGTGGCATTAATTTTTATGGCTGTCTTTAAAGGAAAGAGTCTAACAGCAATTATCAAGTTGATGCTTGCTTTGCTAGTTGAAAAGGGAAAGCTGCTTTCCCACCTCCAAAAGTAGCACTAACGAAATTTGAGACTATTCAAAAGCACATACTTGTAATTTTTTTCACTCTTTTGTTCCAGTAAGTCTATAAAATTGCTGTTTGTGTTTAAAAAAATCAAAGAAAAAAATAAGGATTTTTTAGGGGAACAAATGCTCAACAGAGATGCATATAAATTACCAATCCCATTGTCATCAGCTCGTGCTACTCTTATTACTTGGAAATATATTGAACTTTCAGATGTGAAGATGTAACCAGCTTTGTAAACTTACTACAGGTTTGCAAGTCTTTTTTCTCTAAGCAATGTGACTTGCCCAATTCCCAGAACACTCGCTGCCTTTGGAATTTAATAGCTTGATTATGTCATAGCATACTCCTTAATTATTTGCAACCACAAAACAGCTACCCCTCCCCACTTTACTTTCTTCCTGAGGACTGGCAGATACTCATTTTCTGGAACTGCAGTCTGTGTACTCTTCCCTCAAGGGCCAAGCAATCTACTACTGAAATCAAAAGCAATTTTTCTAATGAAGGTAGATGGGAGCTCAAAAACTTGTGCTCAGGTAACTGAATTATAGCCAAGGCAGTGAAGGCTGCATACAACTTTCTCAGTTGTACCAGGGGGTCCTTCTTCCCTTTGTTTCAAAAGATACATTCATTTAGAACAGTTAAAGGTGCCTTTTCTTGTGCCTCTTTTTCCTTGGACTTCTACTTCCAAAAATTAAGTGTATCATGGTAGCAGCACTCACTACCAGCTGGGGGTTTGAACCTCCAAAAAAATATATATATATTGTATATATATACATATATATATACATATATATATATTATATATAAATTGTGCATTTGTTTACTCCTACCCTCCAATTCGCAGTATCACCAAAAACTGTATAGAGTGGAATGTATTTTTTCTTTGATGTAAATTACATCCTTATTGCTTTGAAGTTATAGAAATTCCCATCCATGGAAAATAAGGCAGACTTGTCTTTAATGTCTTTTTTTAAAACAGGTAAAAGCTTCCATTTTCAGTATAATGTTAAGTATGTTGTCCTGTACTGGAATAGAGTGGAAGAATTTTGTATATTCAGCTTTTAAATTCTGCTAGTTATTGCAAATGTAACAGGACACCCATCAATTCAAGAAGGGGAAATGAGCCGTGTTTTCTTAATGGACTGGCACAGTAATCCATCCCCTTCAATCAATGCAAAAAACATGCAAGTTTTTACATTTCTTTGCAGCTCAACACACTGCAGCATTTTATCGGATTAATGCTTTCTTTCACGTAATTGTCCGCTCCAATTTAGAACATACTAGATTCAGGAGAGACAGACTTTCCAAACATTTGGTGTTCACTGAATTCTAAAGAAAAAATACGGGCAAAATAAACTCCGCTATTAATTATTGGCTTTTACTGTTCCAACTTGAATAATATTATGGAAAGCAAAGTGAAACTGTGCAGTAATGTGAGGGTAGTTTTCAAAGAAAACTGCTAAATTAACATTTCCATTACAGTTGTATTAACTATTTACCATGTACTAGAAAATAGACTATACAATCAAAAGTTTCTATCATTATTCCCTATGAACTGAAATGCGGGAAGCTACAGGGATTTACAGGATTTTGTAGTGCTCCAAGTTTCCCAGTGTAGCCTTAGTTAAGCCTATTTCAAGTAATGGCAAAGATGCTATTTCACATTTACCACACGAGGTGGCGGCTGGGAACTGCCTATTCTGCTGCTACATTACACCTCTTAAAATATCTGAGGTCAGATGACATGGCCTAAATGTTACAACCTTCCATTAAGTGGCTTATTCACGTTAAGCATCAATTATGACCTTTTTTTCATCTTTTCACCTCCCTCTACAGCAAGGCAGAACTCAAAAGGATCTACTAGAAATCTTCTTCCAGGATTTTTAAATCCCATTCTCCCAAAAGACAGCTTTTATGAAGCTCTGTTTTTCTGGACATAGCATGCCTACATTCCAACTTTTGAGTCGTTGATGATGTATCAGGTGTAGACAACATAGTGTGCTCCTATAACACCACAGCGTAAGTCAGCCTCTAGGGTTTTTTGTAGAGAGAGAAAAAACCCCGATGGTCTTATTTTTTTCCTTACTATTTTGAGTAGTAACATCTAAAGAAAGCATGATTTCTCCATTTGCTGAAGCAAACTAGAATAACAAAAGGCAACTTCTGTCATTTGACAGAAAAACTGGACAAACTTCTTTATGGGACCACATACGATTTTACCACCAAAAGCAGTCGTTTCAAAAGAGTTCTACCTTTTTTTTTTCCCCTTTAAAAAAAAAAAATCTCTCATTAGGCCCCACATGAGCTGTATCAAAATGCTGCTATTCTGGCTACACATCGCAGAAAATTTTAAACCACCCTGAATTTCACAGATTTATACAAGTTAAGAGAAGAGTGAGACCCCCTAAATATATTTCATAGAATCTCAGAATGGTTGGTTTGGAAGACACCTTAAAGATCATCTATTTCCAACCCTCCTGCCATGGGCAGGGACATCTTCCACTAAACCAGGTTGCTCAAAGGCCCATCCAACATAGCCTTGTTCCTAGTTAACTCTCTTAAGAGCTGCACTGTACTTTATGCTCTAGTTAATGTAAATATTCATCATTTCAATCAGTGAAACCATTTTAAAAACACAACAGAAATAGGCTGTTGAATTGGGTGAGGGGGGGATAAAATCCTAAATATGGGAAAATAAACTCATTAGGCTAATATGGCAACGTGCAGTTTCTTGTCAACAGTCATGCAAACACCAGAAAAATTTCCAGCTATCTTTCTTTGTGCTTTTTTGTTTGTTTTAAAGATTTTTAGTGTCTTACCCACTTCTGAACCACCAGATGTATAAATTTTGCCCTCAGCAGCACAGGCTGCAAGGCTATCTCGAGGTGTTGGAGGTCCTAGCTTGGAATACCAGCTATCCTTCACCACATTGTAGCAGTCCATTCGCTTTATAGGGAAGAGCTGGGAACCACCCAAAATATAAACTACGTTGTCCCAGAAGACACAAGCTGCATCCCTGCGCTTTTCAAAGGGACATCGGATGTCTGTCCAGCTGTAATCCTGCATTACAAAGAACAAGTAATGTCTAATAGATTATAACACTTACCTGCACAGCGAGTGTTTTTCAAACAGAGCTTTTCATAGAGATTTAGACATGGTCAGTTTTAAGTTCCTTTTCAAAACAAACATGAACACTGTTTATTGAAGAATACTCCTCAGGCGTACTCTCGAAAAATTCTCTTAGACACAGACATAGTTAGTTGCAATGAACCATGACATTATGAATTTCTACTTCATCATTCCCTGTGTGCACCCAGTACAACTTCCCTGAAAAACAACTGTGGTATTTCTTCCAACAAAACTGACCTCCTGCTGTTTTTGTGTTAGAAACAATGCATGTGATCAATAAAGTAGGATTGCATTTTCTTTTATAGCAATGGAAAAAGACATCTTACATATAGTAACAGATTATTTCTAAAAAATAATAAAATACAGAATGTACCGAACAGAGACAGTGGAAAAAGGAGAAGATAATATCCAAATTGACAAGCAACTCAGTTAAAAAGCTCTGATACATACTTTATTACCATGACAACTAGAAGCTTATTTACAGAATTTACAAAACACAAATGATCTATAGCTATCCACAGCTGATAGCATGAGAAATAGGGTAATGTTCCATCACAAATACTGGCAGTCATGTTGCCTCAGATTGGCAAAATTGGCAAGTATCAAATATAGGCAGTAATGCCTAGTAAAGCCTTAAGAACACCAAACTCGGCAACTGATGGCAGACCAGGATAGCATACAGCACAAGAAACACTTCTTAGGTAACAGCATCTCACATATTCCATGAGCATAGTTTGCATCCTATGAACAGGAAAGTATGGCACCTCAACTGTTGTCTGTGCTACCTCAAGGTGGTCTACCTCAACCTGCTAAATGACCTTCACTGTAATGGTTCACACAAGACGTTACATCATTACATTTTCTTAGCAAGGACATACTTCAAACACCTTGGTCAATGAGGAAGAACAGCGACTCCTACATGGGGGTTCAAAGAAAGAGAGGCAGAGCATGTTATAGTCCAAAACATCTTACAATCTTTTCTTGTAGCATCCCCCATATCAAGAAGAGCTGGCAGGTGCATGTGGCCCTTTATGGTGAGAAACAGGTCCTGGGGCATCCTAGAAAGGAAAGCCATACTACAGCATGGCAAAATAAATAGCTGCATAAATCTTACGAAAATGTCTCAGTGCATTGTGCAAGATCAACATACTTTCTAGCTCAAACTTCTGGCAGTTTTACAAAAAATCCTGTTGGTTTTCTTCACTGTTATAAAGGGCTGTGACCTGACCCACTTTTATGGCTTCAGTTCATGTATCCATTTCATCCATACCATTTTCAAATGAAAAGCCATAACTTGAGCATATTCAGCAGTATCCTCCTCTTTCAGCAGGAGGCAATTTACATCATCCTCTTGCAATGCTCTTCGGTGTTAGTCTGTACCACATAGAATTGATTCAATTTTTGCATTTAGCATGTTTAGGAATTATGCAGAAGGGTTGCTTTACATCACAGTTAAGATCCACACAGCCCTGGGCAGTGCAAGTCTCATTTCTGGGGGGCCTGAGCAGGGAAAGACAGACCAAGATAGGTGACACTTTCCCTGCTGATCTGTTTTCAATGAATTGTAATGCAGGACACCAGAGGCAAAAGTTGTATTTTTTCTCTTTCACCAATTGATTTAACCCACCCATTAAAACTATCTGAACTCCTAAGAGCCACAAGACCCTGTGACAAGAATGGCACATGCAATTAATTATGGGCCATGTGGAAAAGTACATTTCTTGTTCAAGGCTTTTCCCTCGTTTTCAGTTCCAGGTTTGTCATAGAAAACAGCAGACATGCTCAGTATGGACAACCTCCCCTCTAACAGCTTACTGACTATACCTCTATCTCCTCATAAAAGGTATGCTGGTTGCCTTAATCATCAAGAAATAGTGTTGACAGGCATCTGTTACTTTTTACTTGACATTTTAGCAGTTCAAGATTCAACAAAGTTGAAACTTCCAACCATTTCTGGTCACTAGAGCCAGCAATATCAAAAGAATAAGCATATTGCTGACAAAACCTCATGAAGTCATGTAAAATTTCTTTATCAAGAATTCAAAAAACAAAACAAGTAATTTATTCCCAACCTAAGGGAAAAACAAACTTCTTTTTTTAAAATATTATGTGTAAAATTCAACAAGAAAATGTTTCCCACAGTTGTTAGAACATCTGGGATTTCTAGTTGTATTCTGAAAACAAACATCTCTACTCAAATTCATGCCAGATTGCTCCACAAGTGTTATGCCCATCTGCATCTGTCCCATGGCATCATTCTGCTCTCTTGATGAAGTACATGCATCAATAGAAACACCAGTTACAGTGCAACAAAGACAACAAATACAGTCTTAAAGTAATACTACTAACAGTCTCAACAACTAACACACAGCATCCAATCCAGTCTTATTTAAAGAATCATTCTGACAATAAGGAAATGCATTAGAGATTAATCTTGTGTGCAAAGGCGTCAGTGAAAATTAGAATTTTTGCACTAGTCTTATCATGTTAGAATTATGGAAATTTATACTACTTACGACTGAGAAAACATTTCAGGAAAAACATAACCTTGGTTTTAAACTGTTTCTTTAGGTGACATATAAGATTTTAATTAAATTACTGAATTTAATTAAAATCAAACATGAAAGACTAGGTGACATTCAATCAACAGACAACAAACAAAATTCCAGTTCATTGCCAAAGTCCTAGCCTTGCAAAAGTAGATACACAAGCTTAATTCTCTGCTCTGTGACCCTTCCATCATCTTTTAATAAGACTAATTCAAGTGAGTTAAATGCCAATTCAGCAGGGGTTCTGGATCCTTGGTTTGTTGCATTTAAGTAGTTACTGCCACAATTTCAAAGATCGAATTCAGATACTCAAGCAAAACATCCAGAAAAGGACCTTTAAATAGCTTAGAATTGGAAATTAAGTAAAAGCTATTCAACCAGACATGACAGGCTAGCTAAGAATATCCAAGCAAGCATATAAGCACTAGGAAAACACGCTTGTTAGAATAAAGATCTCCAATGACCCACTATTTAAATTTTCCTTCCCTGCCCCATTCTCCCCCCACCCATTAATCCACATGCAAGGCTGTAAGTCTTGATTAGGAGGCAGTTCTGCAAATTTCTTCCAAACTCAGTTGTTTTTGGTGTTATGCCTGGACAAACAGTCTATGAAAGAAAAAGCCATTTTATCCTACGCTTCATGTAGACTTTCATAGATAGTACTTTTTGTCCACAAAACAGGTTTCTTTGCCAAAACCATGTAACTGTTTGATCAGGGCATTCATAACTTTTCAAAGTCCTCCCCAACTCAGACCTTGGAAAGGAAAGAATTATCTGCTCTGCACCCCTCACCTCCACATCCCCAGTTGGAATACTGCTTATCTTGTGTATGAAGGAAAAAGGTGGTCATCAGTTGGGAATTTTGAATTCCCAACAGAAATACTTATCAAATGTCTCGCAAACTAAGTCAGCAAAGGTCTTTTTTCTTCTCCCCAGACTCAAGTGGTACTCGAAGAAAGTGGCTTCAATTTTATCTTATGTAGGAATGTGAAAGAAAAGTTCAAAACACATCCCCAAGGCTCATTCATTCTGAATTAGGTTTGACAGGGCTCACATTGACTAAAGTTCACACAGATAACACACAAAACTGTTTTAAATCATAACAAGCATTTAATATGCTGAGTTAGGACCAGAATTTCTGCAACAAAATATTACATGCATGTGATCTCATAACTTAGAGAGCCCTGATGTTTATGCAGCAACTTTTTTCTGTATTACTGCATGTGCTTGTAGTACAGGTAATCCTGCTGCATGCAGTTGATTTAGTCTGCATAGCTGAAACATACACTGTTCCTGTGGCTTGATTTTATTCAAGAAACATGGGAACAAATTTCTTGCTTGCTCTGAACTGGCTATCTCTAAGTTTTTTGTTGTAGAAACTCATTCTTTTCCACTTACGTAATACTTGGCTCCCCATTCTCCTCTTTATATACTCTTAACAAAAAAAATCATGAACCATTGGTATATAGAAGTAGTTGCATATTTATAATAAATGCACTAAAAGCCCCCCTTGCACTATAAACTGAGTTCTACACTAAGATACAAGCCAGTAACTTAACAGTGCTAAAAAAATTGCTTTGAGTTACTCTCTAAACACATATGTGCATGCACATGCATACAGACTTTGATATATTCCTAACCAACTGCCTGATGGTTTTGGCGACCTTTTATTTATTTGCAGCTGTGGGATGCACATACCGATCAATTCTCAACTCACGGATTGATCGGATCTCCGTACCTCATATTGCCAAGAAACAAACACAATCATTCTGTTCAAAATGAAGCATTACATCTTGGTACACAGACTTAAAAATACTTAATTAACCATATCCTTCCAACTGTATACCCAAGAGGCAGGGAATACATCCTTCCTAATGCCATTTTGTAGATCATTATGCCTTAGTTAGTACCATCAGCAAATAAAACGGGTGAGATTACAAACAGTGAATCTTAATGCATTCTGAGGTAACGATTACCTTGGGATTAAAATATCTGCAGGACTGGGGCTGTGAGCCTCCAAATAAAGCAATGCGATAATCATGTTTTTTTCTTCTTGGCCGTGTCCCTTCCACTAACTCTTCTCGGTCTTCTGGGGAAAGGAGGTGGTATCGCATCCCACCTGGAAGGAAGACAAGGACTGTTGCAGATCCAGTGTAGCTCGGACATGGGAAGGGATGTTTCAGAGGCAAGGATAGGGGAGAGTAGTGGAAAAGAGAGAAATTAAGTTTCTACATTACACCTATAAAGCTTTGATTTAAAAGGGAAGAATTATGCACAGCAGCATATGAGGATGAGGGCATACATCCAGATTTACACCCTCCTTCAAATTGCCTGCTCCATGTGAAAAGGGCATGGATATGGACTTATGTTATATACTAATTGATCAACCAGCTAATTTACGCAATATTAACAAACAACTAAGTTCGTTTCAACGCAACAGGCAAAAGGAAGCAAAACAAAGAAAAGCAACAGCAAAATTGGGCACCTGAAGAGGACAACACTAACATTTAAAAGAAGAGCCTTGAATACAATGAGGAGTCAACCATGCCACCTCCTGACACCACAATTTCTGATTGATAAGAAGGCATCTTAAGTACACTGCACACTCAGGAAAACCCCTCACTTTTGTTCTTAGCTGACAAAGCAAAATATTAGTTATAATTGGTAGAAGTGAATAAGCATTCTCCTAAGAAACATTCCAGAGAATGCAAAAATATCAGTGACATTATGAGCCACTAAAACCAGACAAAAACACTTGTTTCTTAAACAATGCACCCAACTCCATGTCACACAAGAAGTATGACTGAGATGTCAGAGGTCAGCAAATACTTACCAACATATAGGTTAATTTGAATCTTGCTCATTGACTCTAAGGGAAAGCAGTTGTATACTGTTTTTTAGATCTACACTAAAATGAGGCCAACTAGGTAACTGCTACTGAAATTAAAAATTTATTTCCAGAATGTTTATCAATATCTAGGCTTTTCTTTCTTACACAATAAAATTTCACAAACGGTATCTAAAATCGTAAGGGAAGCTTGTTCCCTGTCTTATGTGCACCTTGAGAATGTAGGATCAATCATTGTAGGATCAATGGTCAGTACACATTAGAAATTAAAAACAGCGCAATATACACTTCACATTCAAATTTGCTTAGGGAAGCTTTGTAATATTCCAAATTTTGACAAAGTATTTCTTTTATTAATTCACATACAAGCAAGAACGATACTGAAATTATTAGTCTGTCCCAAAGACAGATTAGCTTTCAATTACCCTAATGAGTCAATGACAAAATCTCCATTCCATTACTTTTCATGGAGTTCATGTCATTTGCTAGGAGAAAACAAATGAAAAATCACACTGTTACATAAGCTAGGCTTTATTTACATAATAATCTGCTAATCCAACTTCAACTAAAGGCAACATATTAGAGGGAACACAGTTAGATGGATTTCATGTGAAAATGTTGTCAGAGCATTTTAAAGCAAACAATCTTCAAAAATTTCACAGCATTTTTGTAATTATACAGAACATTATAAAGGTTTCAGCTAGAGGTCAACTTACTGATCACCATTTTAAGGCATTCTGGGTTATCCTGAATTAGTGGTTCAGCCTGAACAGTCTTACTTAAGAAGTTCTTTGATATCAGAGGAAATCGGACTTTAGCAAGAATATCAACCATGTACGGCTGGCGATTGGGCTCATCATACTTCAGCCATCTGACTGCTGCATCATAAACCTTAAACAAGACAGAAGGAAAGAAAGGGATAAGGTACATCCCCACACAGAAAGACAAGTAACTGAACCGAACATTTTAGCATGTGAGGATCCATCACCATCTTCCAAGAAAACCCCAAACCACCACCCCACCCAGCAACACAACAGTCAGTGAAACCCCAAAAAGGGCAATGCTCAGACATGAAGTAAAACAGATGCACAACCACAGATTAAAACTTAGCTACAAATTTTAACCCCCTCATTACTTCTGCTATTTAACTTTTTTCCCTTCAAATAGAAGCCACGATTCTGCTATTCACACTTATATAGGTAACTCCTGTACCAGGTTAAATCTACTACTCTTCAAGTTCTATGCCATGACATCAGGTAACACTTCTGCAGAAATGCTGAAATAGCTTCTACTTGATATGGCTTCCTAAGCTGACAAACTGCTTCTGTTACCAAACCATCATGTTGGGGATGCAAATATATTGCTATTGTTGTGTCTTAGGGGACCATTTAAATCAAAGTTTTTAGCTGAAGACTACAGTAAATTTACCAGAGAGCCTCCTCTCTTTCTCTTCTTTACAGGAAAAGATAACATGTTTTCTTAGGGGGCAGGAAAGACAGAATAGGGAAGGTAACTAAGAAACCTCCTCTATTTATGACTGTCCTGTGAGTCAGAAAAAAATGAAAAAAAAAAAGCAGTATTACATATGAACTATGATACTTCCCACCATTCTCAGACAGAGAAAACTAATCTAGTGGCACTGACTCTGAAGTGGCAGGATAACTTCATTACAAGCACAGACAATACCAACACCTGTAGCTGAAACTGGTCACAATAATCAGTGGTGAGTGACAGAGATAACATGACTATTGAAGGCAGAAATATTTAGAAGGACTACTCAGCTATAATTCTTCAAAATTACCAGGAAGTGAGGGAGAGTAGAGAAAAAAATATTTATGGCTCAATTCCATCAGCTAAGGAAATTCAACAGAATGACTGGAATGGGAACATTGTATAAGACAGGCAATAATTACAGCTAACTTTCTTTTTTTGCCAAATGTAAATATGCTTTACACCAATAGAGAAGTTAAGAATATAATGTCAACTTTCTAGCAGTACTCCTGAGAAATAAGATTCCTACAGTACCACGGGCAAACATAGGTAGTTTCATACCTCACACTGCCATTTTCCTAAAGGAATTTCAGTGATGACACACAACATTTTTCCCACTGCTGCCAGGTTAAGGCATGTCATCCTATCTTAACAACAGAACTTCAAGAACGTAAATTCCTAAGCGTCACTTTGGATGCAAGCCAAACAACACTTGCAGCTCTGAGAATGCTGTCCTGTGACATAGCTCACATTTATATTTGTAACCAGCCAACTACCATATTCCACCACCTGATATTATCCCTCACACTTAGTAGTTCTTATTTTCATAAAGCTCATCACCATACTTTAAGACAAATAACTAAACCTTAATACTCCAAATTGATTCTTCTGCCTGTTGGAGATCAACGGCAATGGGAAATTCACAGACAGCAAAACATCCATTTCTAAGTGGACACACATACCATCTTGGCTACAGGACCTCTCTGTTGCACTTCAAAGGTATGAGTCAACTCATGGTACCATACCCAAAGTTGTGTTACCTAGTTCAAGCACCAGAACAGCATAGCTAGAAAGGCAAGATGTCAATTTGTTTTCAACAGGTTTGTCTGAGAAACTACAAGCACCCAGCAGCTACCAGTACCACCAGCTGCTACAAGCACCCTACAATCACTGCTTTGGGCTGCACTGCAGACACCTACATGCTTCCTGTTTTCCTGCAGTAAAAGAAAACATGCTGGCAAACAAGCATTCAGATCTGTGCTGTGAGCTGAATCAAGCATTCCAAGTGGGACAGCTGTGAATGTAATTTCTAACACAGGTTACAACTTTTAATTGAGTGAAACTCCAGGCTCCTTTCAGCAACGTAAACATTTTTATGTCCATTGCCAAAATAAGAGCCTTCCATCAATCCATCACTGCCAGCTCATCTAGCTTTCAGTGTTTTGCTGATCTTGCTTCCAAGTCACTCAGTTCCCCAGGCTTAATTTGAGTATGCATGTATTTCCATCAGAAGCACTCCGAGGCCATTCTCAGGTAGAACAAACACACAGTCATTAAGGTGCAGTAAGCTCACACTTTGAAGTAGTCCACTTTCACCAAAAATACATAAACCCCAATCCAGAAGCAACTGCTGCAATACATCAAACTTAATTTAGATCACATTCTATGGAATCAGAAGCCCTCTGGCTATCTTGATAAAGGAAACTCTTCTACTTACTCCCTCTGTGACTGCTTTCTTCCTAGTTTGCTGAAACAATGCATATATAAATGACACTTGAAATGTGAGTAGTTGCTAACATTTGGTTTTGATCAAGGATACATGTTTTATACCACAATCTAGCAAGCACTATGTGCATCATATCCTCTAGGAACATCAGAGGAATCATACTTGAATGCTTGAAATGACTTCTTGATTAAAAAAAAAAAGACAGTGAAGTTCAGTGCTCTTAACTGGCATGAAACAGGGATCTCACCTGGTCTTCTGCCCTCACTGTCAATGTATCTTGGTTCAGGAGATGTGTCACACGCTTCACATCCAGCTGAAGAAACTCATCTGTCTTGTAAACTTCAGTGAAATGCTGATGGATGAAGTCATCTGCAGTGGCTTTCAGTTCTGGGCAGTCTAGGCATTCTGCTAGAACACTTATGCCTATGAAGGAAAATTAAGAAAAAAAATCCTTCCAAACTTGAACTGCAGTTCACTTTACTATATTAAAACAGAATATAATTATTGTAATTTCAGTGATACTTGCAATCCCAGTTTAGCACTTATTACCATGCCTTTTTAAAAAACACCTGCTATCCTAACTCACATGCAACTCAAACTAAGACAAGGGCAAAATGCTGATCCCTATCCCTACCAAACTAAGTGGAGGGTCAGACCTGAAACACCTGCTGTATTAACTCTCTCCAGCACTATTTCCTCACTTGTTCTTTGCCTGTTGTGAAGCAGACAACAGACCTTAACCAAGTCTGAGCCATGCCACAACAACAAAGTCTAACCAGAAAAGCTTGAGAAACTGGATCCAAGTTTTATGACCTCCCCTGACCTGCTCACACAGCGTCAGCCACCAACCAAGCCCAATTTCCTTCAAGAATCATGATGAACTGGGACTTTTCTATAAAGGTAGCACAGTCAGCTGCAGACCAACACAAAAAAGTCAAGTCCGTGTCGCTGGAAGGTCAGAAGGCTGGCGCAAAAGTATAAATAGCAACTGCTACAGAGATGCACCATCGCCAACCTTTCCATTAGAAACCACAAAAGCAGAGCTTTTCAGCAGAAACTTCCATTCATCATGCTACAGCCCTTCTCCTCCTTTTAACAGAGGAGATGGCATGTGAAACAGGAGCAACTCACTAACTCTTGGGCTACAACTAGTCTGAGCTGCTCCAAGGTGTAAAAGGCAAACTAGAAATATAAAAGCCACGTGTATGACCTCTTGACAAAATTTCAAGAGATTCAAATTAAGCCATGGTTTCTTTCAAATACACTTTTTTAATGAACCGTGGATGTGTCTGTGAGTCTGCACAGAACATGTTTCAACTTGCTAAAAAAAAGGCCTTAAGAAAAAATTGATTTAACCTTTATCTCCCTTTTTGCTCTAAATTAGCAACAAAAGCAGCCTAAAATTAGTCTGTTCATACTTAGTGAAGATATGCTAGCTTTGTAAAAGTTACAGATCTGTCAGATTCTGTCTGCAAGTACAATAACAACCAAAAGCTCCACCTTTCCAGCTGTGGTTCTCTAACAAACAAGAAGCCCCAGTGTCCTGCCAGGCTGGATGAGACCTTGCGCAGTCAGTGGACCCTGTGGCAAGGGGCAACAGTTCAGATTCAGAGCAAAATTATTTTTATATGTCTGGATTTAGCCAAATGTTACTGTCATTTAGACAATGCTATCTATTTTCCAGCAACAGCAAAATTAAAAAATAAACATAAGTTTGTGTCTCTTACCAAGACAATTGGAAGCATCAACTTGTTCTTTTAAAAAGTCCACACACATTTTTTTCACAGGTTCAATTTGATACTGGTTTGCTGCATCCAGTAATGACTGGACATTATTGCTGTTAACTGAGATTCTGAAAAACAGGTGTAAAATTAGCATCAGTGAAATTACTTAATTTGCTGCAGTAAAAAAATAGCCATTTACACCAATTCACAGAAACAGCAAAATTATTTCCCTGTTATTTACCTAAGAATCTTTCACACCAGTCTGAAGACATTACCTCCCTTCACAATCTTTCCAAACTGCTTTCATTTTCCCCGATTTACTGAGTCAGGGCAAAGAGTAATCAGTCCTGGGACCTGAAGAGCAAGCCTTTCACACAGGTCCTCTGCAGCCTGACACTATTACTTTGACAAAAAGAAAATAAAAGGTAGAACCCCCAAAAAACCTTTTCATGACAGTCTCCTACTCTCAAATGGACATCAGCAAACTCTGTCTAAACTCACTGTCAGGACTGCTCTGCCTGATTTCCCCAGAGTGCATAAGCAGAACCACCAGTCTGGCAGTGCTTCAAGAGGAGGTACAGCACCCACCACCCACAGACCAGGGGCTGGGCACCAGGACAGGCAGTTATGTGGCTGAGGTGGGGTGCTGACAACTGACTGACTCTCACCACTGATGGAATATACAAGAAGATTCCTACCAAAAAAAAAAAAAAAAAGCCTCCCTAATAAGAATTAATCCCATTAGTACAAATATGAAAGGCCTGATTAAAGCTGATTAAGTACTGTTTACAGTTCTTACCATCTGTAGGATCTCTGTTTGGGGGAAAAAAAGAATCCTTAAAAAAACAAAGCACAAAAAATCCCTAAACACATGGACAACCTGAGACAGGAGGGAAATGCTGTTCACTGAACAGTTATTCACCCTGCCTTTTTTGACACAGCTACCATGGCCACAAAGAGAGACACTGCTGATATCAATAAGGGCCTGAATTTCAGAACAATGGGAAATATCATTTGACTGCAACACTGATGTCAAAAGCTAGAAGTGCTCTGAATTGCTTTCTGGAGACAAATACTGTTCTCTTTGGTCTGTACAGCTTCCTATTGGTTAAATAAAAAGGAAAAGGGAAGAAGGATATAAGGTCTAGTTACATCAGACTTTAAACAAAGTAATTGTAATGGTAAATAAACTGAGGAATCACAAAAGCATTATTTTAAGATTTTATCATTTACAATTTTCAGACTTCCTAGAGAAACTGTTGACTTTAGTAACAAAACTACCTTGCAGTATAAGCAAACTCCACGAGCTGTTCAATAATGTCAGGCTCTGCATCTTTTAGCTCCACTTCAAAGGACTTTGATTCAATCATATTTGCTGCAAATAGATTAAAAGACAAACTTTTAATCAATAAAGACACTCTAGTTATTGTATGTTTTGCAAACAGCAGAAAATACATGATTATAAAGTGGGAACCTATTAAAAACTGCACACAGTTGATTGCTGTTTTCTCAGGAGTAGCAACGCAAGTCAGGAAAGAAAGGAGGCCCTGGAACAAACAAGATCACTGGTTTGTGCACATGCTTGTATTATGTAAATTATGATAAATGTATTAAACAGAAAAGGTCACAGATGTTGTTGAGTGCAGCACAGACTGCCAAGTCAGCATTCCCAAAACCAGGAAAGCACGTTTCACTATCAAAAGCCATTTCCACATTCAAGCTGGTAACAATGGAGACAGCTCTGAGCTCCTCCCACACAGACACAGCACTAAGTCTGCCCACAGATGGTCACCAGCTGACCACTGGAAGGCATAGTTATTTTACTTCTACTTGACTTTGATTTCACAGTAATGTTGCAAATAATGGTTAAGGCATGCAAAAGATACTACATAATAAAAATTTTAAAGAGAGCATAAATGCAAGAATTACAGAGTCACAGAATCGTTAAAATCATTGGAAAAGACCTCTAAGATCAAGTCCAACCATTACACCATATCCTTAAACTCTGAAAGCCTGAAGTGCCTAATGGTGGGAAGGAATGGCACAGACAAGTTCTGTCATGGGGGCAGAAAGTCCCAATTTTCAGGTTAAGGGAGGAGGATCAACTCTAATACAGAGTATGGGCCCCAGTAATTAAGAGAGCTTACACATGAAGTAACACTTGGTCAAAACAGAGTTAAAGGGAAAATGAGGGGGAGGGTAAACAGAGATGAATGGAAGAAGGGAACAAAATGGGAAGCCTTCAGCTGCATTTATCCCTTAACTTAATCACTTTCAGAAAATAAACAGCATGTCAGCCACAAATCTAGTAAAAATACCATCATAACAGTTTTAAATCAATCAATTTAGAAAGACTTACTAGTAAACATCAAGTTAAAAAAATGACTGGCTGAAGCAAGCACAACACGGTGAGCTGGGATTTTTCTTTCTTGAACCATAAGAATGACATCACAGAGAGTTTTCTAAAGCAGAGGAAAAAAACAAACACCACAAAAATCAGCATTTTTTAAAATATTATAGCAATACTTCTTTAAGAACAGATTATGGAAATTCATTGCTTTTTGTAATCTACACAATTCAACAGCATTATGTGACAAAAAGATTTTCTGAAAGTCAAAATTCAGTAATCCTGGAGAACTAGCAAAGGTCAGTTTACCCATAAATTTATACTTAAAAAATGGTCACAAATAACACAAGAACTCTGATTAAATTTTTTTCCTGTGGCATTTACATCAGCCTCCAGTAATGTAGGTTCTCCAGCATCTAGGAGGGGCTGTGTTTACATTACACTCTTCTCATCTCTCAGTGGCTCTCCTCTACTCCGCTGCTGAATTTCAAAAAAATTCACAGGAACCTCTTATCTGAAGGCTGCCATCGTATTGCCCAACCGGAGTGAAGGTGATGAACAAGTTAAAAGCATTCAATGGAACATTTTAAAGAAAATATATCTGAAAAATATCACTTCTGTGGAAGGGTTTGACTGGTCACACCTGATGAGCAACCAGCTTCCAGACAAAAAATGATTTATTTCTCATTTGTTTGCTATTTGTATGTAGGCAGCTGATTTCTCCCCTGCATGTCAACTGTCACGTACTAGACAAAGAAAGCAAAAGAGCAGAACTCATAGAAGTTGTCAGGAGACATGAGAGGAGAGTAAGGGACTGGGGTAAAAACACTTAATTTGAATAGATTCTGAAATGGTATTCCAAGAACATACTGCCTGAAATCAATGCATACTATACTACATTTAATTATAACATGCTCTATTTAAAGAAAGAAAAACTGAGCTGCATGGCTTCCTCAAAAAATAGGAATTCATTTCTGGCTTCTACCTTATGGTCATGGATCTACTTTCAGAAACACCCACCTACAGCCATTCCAATGCTAAGCCCAAAAAGAACATTTCTGCTGTGGGAAATGTACACTTGCTTAGAACCGTGGCAGTGTTTTTCCACGCAGAGACAACATTATCTAGGGCCCAGCTCACAAGGCTGATAACCCATATATACAGTCCCCTCAAATACGCCTTTTTTGTAAAGAGCACTCAGAAGCACACGTTAGGACAAAATATAAATAATACACCTCAAAAATATTATTTAAATAGAAGTTAGATGGGGTTGACATACAGCTTCCTTTGTACATCTGTAGCTTTAAACCATTTGGGATTGAAACAACAAAAGAGACCATTCTGGAAAAGTTTCAGAGGAAATCCTTGAAGTTGAAATTCCTGGCACCTCTGGTTCAAAATGAGTCTCAGAAATTAGCAGTACAAGATACCATAAAATCCTTTGGCAAAGCTTTACCAAGACTTGCAACTGCTTTGTGAGCTCCACACTGTATTTGTGAGATATATTTAATGCCTCAGCTCAGGTTTAGAAGTACCTCAGATGTTCTAAGACCTGTCCGAGTGCATTTGTGAACCAAAACAGATGATCATTTTAATTTCTTTTCCTGAAATATTTCTGGGTGTGACTGTTCCATTTCAACAAATGCTCTCCTAAGGATTTCTGCAGTTCTTCCCAGAAGGATCCACTGCTGTCACTGGGGCACCTCCATGATGCAACAGATGGCTGGAGTTAACCAAAGGACACACCTCAAACTGAGCTTCTGTAGGGCACTTCACCCTCCAAATAACAGGTTTAGCAACACCTTGCAGCTCTACCCCAGCCTCATTCCCAATGACTTCATTCTTGGCTGACCTCCCCTCAGCTGCAGAGTTGCAACCATGGCTTTATGCACATGCTGTCCAACAGCTCTGTACACCCACAGACACAGGGTCATCCCGTGGTGGAGAGCAGCAGCAAGTCCTCCCTGCACTAAACACACTTGGCCCCAACACTACTAAGTTCAGGTATGGCTGTAGTTTACTCCAAGCACCCAGAGGCTGCCTCTTCATCCCGACTCACACAAAAAGCAACCTCCTTAAAATTAGCCCTACTTTCCCATCAGCCCATCTTCCTACAGCATTAAATTCCTACCGCAGATCATTATCTAGAGCTCCACGTGCATGCTGACATTTCCATCACAGGAAATTTTTAACTCCTACTCAGGTTTTATAACCATGACACAGTTCTTGACTTACCAAAATACAAGAAGAAAGAGCTGTCTATAAATCCTCTGAAACTTTAGCACAACTAATCAGCTGAAACTAGTATATTTTCCTCTGGCTCCAGGTGACTTCCTAATTTTATCCTATATAATTACACCTCCTCCTTCCCCCTCAGTAATAGTCAACATCCTCTTACAAACAACTCTTCAAAGAAGCACGAGTGTCATGAAACATGCAAGAATTTCTGGAGCAGTCAGCATCTGGTGGGATATATAATGCCACCATCTGAGGTCAGATCAGATGTTTCTGGGCAAAATTCAGAGCTGTACCTTCCCAGGTGTAACAGATTCTGAAATTGGAATCAGAAGTACACAGAGATTTCACAGCACTTAATCCTGATGCTCTCACTCCCTCTTTAAACTAACTTGTAAGTACACGAGAGTTGTCACTCTACTGTACTGAAACATGAGGTACTCAGAGAGAATGACTGTGGAACAGGGATGTGGTGATTTCCCTGTGCTGGAGGCTGTACACCCACCCATCTAAGGAAGAGCAATATTTCCTTCAGCTACTTACAAATCACAGCAGCATCTGACACCTCCTTTTAAACAATGAGCTAAACACTGATGGAACAAGCTACGAAGTCAGACACACCTTGGAATACATTCATGTGATTGGATCAGAACAAAGCCTACACCAAAAAAAGTAGATCCCAGGCTTCAAGTCTCAACTCTGCCATCCAAAGTCACTGAAAACAATTGTGGTTTTCATACAAAAGCTTAGTTGCATGAAATGGTTTATACGGAAACATAACTGACTGTGAATTAGAGAGAGAGGAGGAGGGCTGAAGTGCTAGAGAGGCAGAACCAAGACTGGTATCACTTGCGAGGCCCGGGACACAGACAGCAACAAAAGCTGGACTGAGTCTGGCAAGATCAACAATAGAGGCCAAGCATCTCAACCCCAGAAGGCACAACACAGGACAGTGCCCAGCAGGGAGCACCCACATGTTCTGGCCTCAGAGGCAGCTTCCATTCTAGCTCTGCTTCACTGCTTTTAAAATGAACCAAAGTTCCATAATCAAGTCAGCTCCTCCAATGACAGGAAAGTTTTCTTCATATGCAAGGTGTTCTATGGATCACCTCCTGCTCTTGTACAGAAATTCAAGCTTTTTTATTAAAAAAGTAATTTAAAAACAAACATTTTTTTCAGTTTGAACAGCTCAACTGAAACGAGCTTATATGGTTGTAATTTTGGTTACCACTCTTGCACTATTGGTAAAGAGTCACCTTTAATTAACATTAGACTATTGACTAAGAAAGCTGATTATCCTAAAGGTTAGAATTTGGGGCCAGATGAGGCCACCAGACTCCTACACTGCCACGGGCTTCCCAGTAACATGGACACAGGGATTCAAGAAGAAACGTTATCTGTGAAACCAAAGCACGGTTGCAGCCATCCCCCTCCTCCCGCGGCAGTTTCACCGTTCACAGGGGCGGGTACACAGCAAATCTGTTCAGAGAAGAGTTCCTGGTTAAAAATTCCACGTCACCACCTTTTCGCTCCCCTCCGGTTTCCGTCCGAAAGAGCTCCGTAAACGCTGCAGCCGCAGACTCTGGGCCACCCCCCGCAGCCCCGCTCCCGCCCTATCCAGCCACGGCTCATCGGCAGGGAACGGCGGCTCCTGCCC
>VXBA01003768.1:343104-368032 GCA_013399895.1 Serilophus lunatus | reverse complement strand
CCCGCGGCTGCCGGAGACCCCCGTGCGCCCCGTCCCGCGGGTTCCCCCCCGTGCGCCCCGTCCCGCGGGTTCCCCCCCGCGCTCCCGCTCCGGACGCGGAAAACCCACGGGAGGCCCCGCGGGGGGTGGGGGGGCGCAGGACCGTGGGACAGCGCGGGCAGGCGGCCCCGCAGGGGCCCTCCGTACCTGCTTGCGCATGGAGTTCATGACGCCCATGAAGCTGGCGAGCAGCTT
Organism: Serilophus lunatus; assembly: GCA_013399895.1. Taxonomy (NCBI): domain Eukaryota; kingdom Metazoa; phylum Chordata; class Aves; order Passeriformes; family Eurylaimidae; genus Serilophus; species Serilophus lunatus. Next base: position 367,798 of record VXBA01003768.1, on the reverse strand, counting down.
CGCCTCCTCGCGGGCCGCCAGCTTCTTCTCCGTCTTCTTCTTGCTGCTCTTCTCCGACCCGGGCGCGGCCATGATCGCCCGCGCTCACCGCCGGCGCGCCGCCCCCGCCCCACAGCATGCACCCGCCGGCTGCCGGGCGGCGCACAGGGGCTCCCGCCGGCCGCTACCGGGCGGAGGCAGCGGTTGGGGCAGGGACAGGGACACGGACGCGCGGACACACGGACAGGGACGCGCAGGCGGCCCGGGGGCGGGGCTTGGCGCGTGACGCCATCGGGCGGCGCGCGGCCCCCACGCGGATAAACAAAGAGCGGGGAGTGGCTCCGCGCGCGTCACGTGGAGGAGGGGGGCGGAGAGCGGCGCGTGCGCGGCGCCGGGGGCGTGGCTTGAGAGGGCGTGGGCGCGGGGGGGGGGCGTGGCCGCTATGGGGGCGGGGCCGCGGCTCGTCCCCGTGCCCGGGGCTGCCGCCCTTCCCGGGAATCGCGAGCCCGGGGGAGGAGCGTGCTCGGGGCCTGGCGGGTCGGGGAGATGCTGCCCTGCCCGAGGGGCTGCGGGGGTTTCTCTGCCCGTGTGTATGAGCAGGAGGCGAAGGGTTCCTGCTGCTCCCACGGGAAGGTCCTCGTCCCACCTTGGCGACGTGTGTCCCGGGCTGGCGTGGGCTGGGAAAGGGAACAGACGTGACGCAGAGGCAAATCACTTTCTCTTGACAGCTGCACCTACCCTTCTTCCAGAAATAGTGCCGTCACCGACATATTTAGTGCTTTGATCCTGGTTTTATGAATAGGGTTGGGACAGCCAAAGCTATTTCTGCTTCTGCACTGTGTGGCATTTCCAGTTTTAGTTCCACAGATAACAATGTGTTGAACATCTTAATGCCATGACTTGGAGGGAGAAAGATTCGTGCAGAAATAACGTGTGGCTCTTAATTAAAAAAAAAATGTTTCTGGTATCCTGGACTTTGATACTCTGTGGCTCTGCTATCTAACAGTTATTACTACATGGAATTTGTAATAACTTTAATGCATTTAACTTTCGTTTCTTTGAAATAAGCAGACTGACACAGCTATCACTCGACTTTCCAGGTTTTATCATACAGTAGTATAAAACCGAGAAATCTACACCTCTCTTGCCAAAGTAAGAGCCTGAGAAAAGTGAGACTCTGTGTCTGGGCAATTTTAGATTTCACAGCTTAACACATTTACCTTTAGAGTTTTAAAATCACCTTGAAGGCAATCATAAGGTGCCTTTTTTTTTATGTGTGTGTGTGTGTGATACACAGAAATAGCTGTGCTGGGCCCCTGAGTGCACTCCCTTGCTCTGGGAGCTTAGTTGGCTGAGTTAAGGAGTTCAGCTTGTTGTCAGCTCCTTTGTTGATGAGAGCCATGATGAGGAAAGCTAAAAGCAAGGTTCTGTCCTTCCTTTCCCTGAGTGGGCTGCTTTTAAGCAGAGAGTTTACTGCTGCCTCCTGTTACACTGATAGACACCACATGTGCACTTCCATACACTCAATGTGGAACCTTCCTTTGTACTGCTCTGTGCCTTAGCTAATGATTAGCACTAATAAATATCATTACTCAAATAGCATAGTAGCGTTGGTCAGAGTAGTAGAGGAGATGTCCAAGGAGTTGCCTGTAACACAGGCAGGCAGCTAACATGGTGTCTGTACCCAAACCAGGCTCAAGTGAGGGCTCAGCCACACACGAATTCTGCGAGCAGCTTCAGTGGGATTTGACGCTGAGAGTAACCCATGATGCAGGGAACCTCTGTTCTCCGTAAGGGGCAACATACCACAAAGCCAGTTTCTTTCATAAAGTCTTTACTACTCAGACCACAGTGGCAGCTGAACAGCTTGTGAGGCATCAGCAAGGGTCAGCTGCTCCAAAAGGGATTCTGAGCTAGGAGCTGAGCATGCTACCAAGACAGATGGGAGCAGTTGCCTAACCAACAAGGAGCTGGTGTGCTCTGTTCTAGATTTACTTTAAATTAAAACGCTTTTAAAGTTAAAGGACACTTTATATGAGGTAAGATTCTATATTCCTTTTTGATGAAATTCAACTGTTTTGTGTGTGTTTACATAGAGAATCATAGAACCATAGAATGGCTTGGATTGGAAGTCAGATCATCTAGTTCCAACCCCCCTGCCATGGGCAGGGACATCTCCCACTAGACCAGGTTGCTCAGAGCCCCATCCAACCTGGCCTTGAACACTGCTGAGGGATGGGGCATCCACAATGTAAAGCAAAGAATTTTTTCCCAATATCTAACTTAAATTTCCCCTCTTTCAGTTTGAAACCATTCCCCCTTGTCCTGTCACTACAGTTCTCGTTGAAGCTTCCCTGTGGGTCCCCTTCAGACACTGTAAGGCTGCTATAAGAAGTCCCTGCAAACTTCTCTTCTCCAAATTGAACAGCCCTAATTATCTCAGCCTGTTTTAATAGGGGAGGTGCTCCAGTCCTCTTATCAATTTTGTGGCTCTCCTCTGGACTTGCTCCAACAGTTCCATATTTTCCTTATTTTGAGACACAAGTGCATACATGTGCTGCCATGTGTTATTAAACAAAGCCATACAGGAAGAACATGTCAAGATGAAAAAATCCATACAAAACAGACATACAGAGGTTCCAGATTTGAGGTACAAGAAACTGGAATCTTGAGGAGATGGCAGAAAATACTGTAATCTCAGAGACAGAAATCTCTTATTCAAAATTTTGAGGTAAGTATTGAAAAGAAGAATCAACTTGCAATATCTAAGAAATTAAATTCAAATAAATTAATAGGAAGTTAAACAGATGTAATACAAATGAAAGCATCACAATGTAGCATGTCTCTTCTAAGCACATCGCTATTCTCAAAGCACTCTACAAAGACTAATAGTTTAATGATATTTTATCCCTCATTTCACAAACTGAGGTTAAAGTTAAAAATAGAAAAAGATTATCCTCTAAAGGTCATGGCAGAAAAACCATGGACCTGGCTTAAAAATCTCATATCCGTTGTGGTTTCAAAAATGTATCAAATTACATTTTAAGCCATCAACTAATGCTGCTTAACAGACTAGTGCAAGATAGATAGGTATCATGAAATGTTTAGTGAGCATTGTTTGCTTAATGCAATAATCTCTAATCCATACTGTGGTAGAGATCTTTCAATCAAGAAGTTCAAGTAATAGGCATATTGTGCTGAAATGTAGAAGATTAGCAAGGCCTAACTTTGAAGTACAGATTCAGAATGACACATGCTAACTTGTTCAGCCATGCTATGGGTCCTCTGTTAGTCCAATTTTGTGTCTTTTCTCTTGAGCCCGGGTCTGATAACTCATCTTCATGTGCTGCTTCTTCATTCAAATGAAGTAGCACTGCTCTCAAGGCCTCTCCCTTCTTGCCTCTGCCTTTTGTGGGCAACACATGAGCAATGTATGTGTGTTTGAGAAGATGGGGAAAATGAGGAGAACTGTGAGACCTAGCAGGAACGTGAGAGAAGAGGGGTGGGTTGTGCTGGATGTAGTGAACATCTTGTGCCAACTTTCAGTGCCACTTTTGCCCTAAAAGGAGGGCTGCCAAGAGAATGCTGTGCTCTTCCCACAGAGATCAGGAGAAATCCCTCTTTCCAACTCCCTTCAAAAGCACAATGATCCTCTCTGAAAGACTTCATTCTGTTATGACACTTAGCAGTACTACAATCCTATTTCTGGCAGTACTGTAGCTAAAGACTCAAGTGCCTTTGGTCAGTTTTTGTGGGAGTTCAGGTTCCCTCTACTCGTGCCAGAGTGGATAAGCTGATGGGTGCAAGCACTGCTGCTGTCGTGAGCGGAGCCAACAACCCAGGTGAAGCAATGAAATCAAACAGGATCCTGTGAATTTGGATCAGTAACAGGCTTCATTCAGTGTATATTGACTGAAGAGGAGCTGGTACATTTGGCATGAAAGAAAGATGTCCTAGATGAGGCCCTAATTACACATTTAGTAGACATCTCTTTTGAAACTAGTTCTCTTGAGTTTGTCAACAATTTGCATTCAGTGGATTAGATGAATACAAGCCAACTTGTCACAGCAAAGAGCAAAATATCAATGACAAGCACTCAGAAGAGATACTACTGGATTAGTAGAAATAGTACAGCAAAAAGAAAATAGATGCTTGGTTGGGACAATATTAAGCCAGAGATTGTCAGCAGGTTTAACTTTTTGAAGTGAATTGCATGAGGGTCTCATGTATATTTGTAACAAATGAGCAAAATACTTTCCAAATTGTAATGTTTATGATTCTTTTCATCTTAACCCATCCCAGATTTTTTTTATTTTAAACAACCTCAAGGCTGTTCTTTGTTCATCTCAGAGAGTCCTTTTTTGTTTTGTTTTGTTTTGTTTTCCATACAGCTACCTAAAGGAATTTAAACTGTGTTATGCCAGAAGGAGCTCCACGACAAGTCATAGCATTGATTCTCACAGGAGACATAAACTTCAAGGAGAAAATGGGCTCATCACCACACTAGCTAGAGTGCCTTACTGTACACATTAAGAAGATCAAATGTTTTTTTTTTTTATTTCTTTGTACTCCCAAAAGCAGTGGGAAAACTTAGACTTCTTGAAATCAGTATTCTGGTTTTGACTAGTACATTTTTAACTGCGGCTGGTCTTTTTAGGAGCATGCTCTTAGTGGGTCCCAGCAATGTCTTGAGCAAGGATGCCTTGTCCAACTGAGCTGTGCCAGAGCACAAGGGGAATTTGGTTTGAACTGTTTCCACTTGTTTGCAGTATTTCCAGGATACTCTCTCCTGTACAGTTTACTAGAGGTCCTTCTGATTTCTTTGCTTGAAGAGTTGTTTTAATGTCTTGAATTGAGGCTTTCTCACTTCTTGTTTACAAAGTACAAGTACCCTTTTCTCGTGGTTTTATTTCTCTTTTCTTAATAAATGTGTTCTCTTTTTTTTTCTCTCAAGTTTTATATTTGTGTCTTCAGTGCTAATGATGGGAAAACCCTTGTTTTCTTACCATGCTGCGAACTGTGTCTTACAACATCCCATGGCATTCCAGATTTTCTGTTCTGATAGACGCATCAATTGCATTAAATCTCAAAAAGGCAAAGAGAAGAGAGACTAAAATGGAATTAGACTTGATTTGCTTATTCATTTATTAAGGGAAGGGTTTTTTTTGTTTTTTGTTTTGTCTTGTTTTTTAATTAAAGATTAGGATCTCATTTGAAAACCTGGACCATGAAATAATTTACCCTCGAAGCCCCAACTGGCAAAATGATTCTTTTTCACTCTGTGTAACTACTGTATGTACCGTGTAATATTTACTGCTTGTTCACCCAAGCAGTAATGCTTATCTGAAAGCAGCACATCTGTACTGGGGAGCAAGGAGAGTGGGGCTGCCCCAGGAGAGAGCAGGCTGTGGAGGAGAACCCAGCCTGGCACAGGTGCTGGCTCCCACATCCGAACAGGGCGGGGGCGGTGACAGGACTTGCCAATGGTTATCAGGGCAAGTGTGATGACAAGGAGCTCTGGCCCCTGGGCAGCCAGTGTGTGTCCTGGACAAGGGTGGTTAGGGCACTGGAGCCTGCCCATGAGCTCATGGCCCCGACACTTTGGATGCGGGAGCTTGTTCCAGGGAGACAACACTTAATGTATTTGGTTTTGAAAGCATACTCCTTGTATTCTCCCAAGCTGAACTTCATGCTGTTTAATTACACTATAATTGTATTATAGTTTGTCTGTATTTCAGTGGTCAGGCTTGGGACATGATGGGCTCAGGAGTAAGTGCAGCTTTGTCCTGGCAGCCGGGCTGGGATGTGCCTTTTGTCAGGCAGTGGTCCTTTTGCATACTAGCACTTCCATTTTAGCTTACTGTGGAATGATTTATCGCCAGAGCCAGCCAAAGAGGTAATTGTAGCAAATGAATACTCTTTCCAGGAACAGATAAATTAAACAAGACATGGAAAGCAGAGGATTCCTTGCATCCCTCTTTGGCTGACCTCAGCCAGCAGGTGGGATGAAGTTAATTCTGCCACAAGAGGCGTTGCACTAAGTCGTTAACATCTGCTGTAGGCTGAATTCATCTCCTGGGCTTTGATAATATTTGGAACTAATTCCAGACCTTTTCTTTCATTTAGCTTCTCCACTCTGAAGAACAATAAATATTTTGGCTGTCTACATTGATTCTTATCCAACCCACAGCTCTGCCCCTTTGTCAAGGAAAAAATAATATTTGATGTGTCTTCAAGCCAATTCAGTAACTGCTGTAGCACAGGTTGTAACAACACAGCAGTAGAGCAGCTGAACATACCAACCCTGCCGCTGAAGTGTAAGGATTTGGGGTTTACTTTGCTGTCTGCCAGTAGCACAGGCTCCTGCCCTCTAGGAGCTGACCTGTGGGAGCTTGCCAGGGCCCGAACCAGCGGAGTCTGAACCTGCTGACAAATTTCTGGATACTGCAAAAGCCCCAGTTTTCTTTGCCCATGAGAGGGAAAAGCTAGCAGCCCTAGGAAGGGAGATTATTTTAGCAAGGTCAGAATAAGCATAGGATTGAAAATTTAAAAAAGTAAATGTACAGGGCAATGAATTGGGGAAAAAAAAAAAAAAGAAAGTACCCTTCTTGATTTTATTGCTTAAAATCATTTGGCATTGATTTGATGAACATTTAAACATGTATTCTTTTTAGTGAGTTTGAAATACCATAAAAAGACAACATCAAATAGTATATTGCCTTGCCTCCTTCAAGTACATTCTGTCCTTCTGCATAGTCTAACAACCAGAGCCTCCACCAAAAGCTGTCTTCTCTTGAGAACTAGTCTTTTCTTGGGAGAAACCTAGCAGGAAAAGGATTATTTACACTTAATAGCTTCTGTTAGGGATGGCTCCAAGTGTTAATAAATCCTCTTGCTAAGGAGAGGAATTCAGGGAGTATGTGCTTAAGTGTCTGAACTTGTATAAGCTCACAGTAGGTTAGCCTCCAAGCTGGAAACCAGATCAGAAAATAGTAGAACTGTTTATGCCAAAGTCCAAATCGATGTGTAAAACTGCTGCCTTGTGATACAGAGACTATCAGTCTCACCACAGCTAAGGCTCCATCAGATCAGAGATTTGTTTTCAGGCAAATAATAAACATTCCAATAAAACTCTGTATTTGAATTCTCTGAGTGTGGCTAGTTTCAACAGGAATTTATAACTTAGTGTTTTTGTTGGGTTTTTTTAAGTAGGAACATATAGGACAATGTAGGAACAGTGGAGCTGGGGACTGAGTTTATCATTGTGAACTTTACCGACAGATAAACAGAGGTACAGAAAAGAAGCATAACAATAACAGTTGAGCAAAGTTTATGCTGTCTCACCTAACAATGAAGGCTCACAAACCAGAAAAATTGGTACCAGCAGTTCCAGTTAAAAGCTTTTACAGATTTCCCAGGGTGAACAAGGGGTATTCTTGAGATCCTTCTACTTGAATAGGTCAGTCAACTGCTTCTGGTTCAAAGACCAAAAAAAGAAGAAAGGATTGCACTCATATAGAGAAAACTCTTAGTGGGGCACAAATTTATGGGTTTTTATAGCAGCACAATAGGAAAGAGCAGAACTGCCTTCATAGTCATGTTGGATCATTTAAAGGAACTTGTAGTCTTTATGCCCCAACAATACAAGTGATGATAGTTCTCTATACATGTGGTTTTAAACAAATAATATTTTTCCATTCCAAATGCTGCCTGGAATGGGATGCCTTCAAGGAAATATTGCGTGAGTCATCTTCAAGAGATGTGCAACTGAGGCACCTCCTTTGTAACAGTGTCATATATATTCATCTAAAATATCCAATTAAAAACAGTACTGTGTTACTCACATAATTGCCCAACAGCCTTAGAAGCAATCTGTTTTTTATGACAGTAAGGATTAATGTTGAGTTGTTGATGTTAAAGTTAGAATAACACCACACGAAGATTAAAATGCCATTTCAATGATAGTTTATTCTGGATTGTGTTAAGAAGTATGAGCCTGTGATCATGTAAGACTCATAAAACTTTTACTCCTTGCTAAACACTTATTTGAGTGTCTGAATGCAAAAGATACTTTCTGAGGGTTGTGGGAAACTCAAGGGTGGATAGAGAACTCACTATGGATTTGGGGAGTAAGCTAGCATGCACAAACTTGTGTGGGTTGGTTTTCTTTTTTTCTGCGTACCTTTCTGTATTATGAAAATATCATTATAAAATAGATTTTCACAATTCCCAGTCATACAAGAGCTTAATGCTGGCTGTGTTTTTCAACTCCCAGGCTCTAGTTTTCAATTCTCCCACTCCAAGATGTATGGAAGAATTCATGCAAGGAGAGAAAGGTTTGAAAGTAGCTAAGTACATGCCAGAGCATTCTCATTGCAGGTGTTGGATAGAGGGTCTGACAAAGTATAAACAAATGCTACACCTTATTTGTAAGGAGAAAAAGCACTTTGTGTGGCCTGATGCATGAATTCAGGGACCATGTAATCCATATTGGCAGCCAGCAGGCCCCTGTTCAGCTGTAAAAATTTCTTGTTATTGCTGTTATTCCATCCTATTGCTAGAATAGGTCCTGTTGCCCTCATCATTCCTGGGACAGCATGCATGTGCCATATGGAGCTAGCACAAGAGTAAAGGATAAGCTGAACTTCACACACACTCTAGAGAACTGACAGGGCCCAGGATGAATAATAAGGGCTGTAGAAGGGAATCCAGAAAATGCTGGTTAGTTAGGAAAGTAAAGGCACTACACAGATAGGCTCTGTCATTTTGGCATTTACTTGAAGAAAACTAAATACCTGGTCCCTCTAGCTCTTCCCTCCCCATGGGGCTGATTTTTTTGAAGGTTTTCCATAGCACAGAGGTGCAAGACCTTAAGAGCCTGGGGGTACCCTGAGCTCTGAATGACATCTGGAGGAGTAGTGATCCTTAGTGTTAGTAATGAGTCTGCTATTGGGAGTAACTAGCTTTGTGGAATCGTCTTAGAATGACACTGATGTGTTTGTCATGTTCATTTGGCTGCACATTTGTTTTGTGGGTAGGAAGAAGCTACTTTTGAAAGAAACAAGTAGTGATGATTAAAAGAAGCTGTTATGCAGTCAATTGTTGCTCCTTTCTGGAGCAGTCATGACAATTGCTGCATTGTCATCTTTCACCGAGTTCTCCAGTGACAGTTGTGTCTCCCTGTTTCCCTACCTTTAACATTTTATGCCTTTCTTTTTAGTGTTCTTTCTCCCAGATTCTCTTGGAGCTCTTAACTATCCCTATTCAACAGCCTTACCTCTGTAATTTTTCTTTATTTTGCCTGGACTTTCTCACAGCTTTTGTTCACAACCTAGCAATTCTTTCAGAGTAGCCAAGGTTACGCAGCTAGGCCACGTTGGACTGGATCCTTGGCACAGACAGCTGAACCCCTGGGGGGTGACAGAGCAGGTGATCAAGAGAGGGTTGAAAGACACAGTAGATAGGAGATTACAAGGTGCAGTAATCTGTTTGGATCCAAGCCCAGATGGTGCTGAGTGAGTACATGTTGCAAGGATGATGGAAACAGTGTGGCTGCTTTCAGTAGTATATCATATTATCCATTTAGAAAATAATCTGTCATTCAAAGAAATTAATGGAAGTCTTTATGAGTATATAAAAGTCTTTATGAGTATGTAAAAGTCAGATAGTGCCTGATACGCACTGACCTATGACATCTCCCTTATTCAGTCATGGCAATGTGCTAATATCTCCCCAGCAACACATGGGCAACTGGGATGTAATAGGAGCTTTACTGGTTTCCACTGGGTAATAAGCAGGGCTACGACATAATCACAAACTCAGTTTTATCTGAAACAAACAGCCCTTCTCTCTCCTCCCTGTAAACAATAAGATTGTTAGATCCAAGGCCAAATTCATGTTGTTGGGAACAGCTGCAAATCCACTGACGTCAGCAGAGCTGTAACCACTTAGTAAAAAAGAGTCCAGCTTGTGGTTCTTTGGATGAATTTCAGTGGAACAATCGCATTCTATCTATCTAAAATTCTCCTGAGTTTTTCTTTAGATGAATATGTTTTTTCCTATCCTGTGGAGTGCTGAAGTATGCTGTCAAACAACTGCTCATGCCATATAAGTAATTCGTGAAGCAGATTAAAGTCTGTCTGGATGAACTAGCTATATCATGGAAATGTATGAGATTCCAAGAGAAGAAATAAAGTTTTTTATCTCAAGGGCCCAATGAACACGACATCCCACAATGCAGGAACTATGGAGAGTAGCAGAGAGGTGCAGGCCCTACACGGCCAGCAAGAAGCATGACTATAATATTCAAAGAGTGTCTCAAAATTGTCTTAGTCTTACAAGTTGCAGTCCACTATGACTTGATCTTGCAAAGTATCTAAAAACATTAGTCCAAATGACTTTGAGTTACAAAGATCTAGAGTGAAGCAGAGAACCGGCACTGCAGAAGTTTGAGCTTAAAAGCAGTCACTGCTGATTGCAAGGACTTATTTTTTTTCTGTTTTCTTGAGAAGAAGAGAAACTCCACGTGGGAACGGAGGAAGTGTTGAGAGGGCATTAGGATCTCCAGTGGCTTCAACACCAGATTCCAGACCAACACTGCTATGCCTGAATGATGGTAGAGCAAGTTGTTTGACCTTTGGTACAAGAAATTATTTCCAATAGATTATGTGTACATTAGATAAGATTGTGCTGATACCATTCCCTAATTAAGACAGCTGCATGGGAGTTGCACTCCAGTTCTTCCTATTGAAATTGTGTCTGTCTCATGAGTTTACTTCTCTGTGTTGAAATGGAAGATAAGTAAATAGGAACTTTCAGGGTGGGAAAAATATGGTTTCTTTTAATTTAGTCAAAGTGAGTTTCTGTATGGACATTTCTATAATCCAGGAATTCTGAAAGTGTAAGAACGTTTGCAGTTCTAATCTTCATTAAAGTTATACAGTGAAGTATTTACAGGTTACTAAGGTGAACTTTCTGAGGCTGACATGAGCAACATACAACATCAGTAGTCAAGGTCTATTAATGACCCTGTGTTCTTTGTGTTCTCTCTGTTCTTTGTGAACAGTCTGACCTTTGATCCAAGCAGTGTGAGTCACAGTTGTTTGGGATGCTTACAACAGGTAACTGAATAAAATGAGGGGATATAACAAAATTATTAGCACTGAGATGCAACAATGTGATGAAAGATACAGGTCTGAATCACCAAGGCAAAACACTTTATGTATGGGATGGATTCTGATTGTCCCATCTCCATCTTACTTAGCCTGAGGCTGTGGGAAGAGCAAACAAAGAACAGGTAATTGTTCCCACGCAAGAACAGACAAGCCTACATTGAAAAGATAATGAGTGAAACTAGCAGGATTCAAGGACATCACATGCAGTCTCCAAGGAGAAACAAACTTCAGTCTGAGACCTTGAATATCAAAAGCAGTTGAAAAACATAAATCCTTTGAGAAGACACAGGAGGGAGGTAAAGATCACTTTTCAGAAGTTCCCTCTGGACCCAAACTGAAGGGGAGAGATTGTGAACAGAATTTAAGTATATCCAGCTGTTTAGAGATGTTAGTTGTTTAGATTAAATAAGTACATTTTAAATAGAATGAGTCATTCAGTTATAATACTGTACAGTTTAGTATGCTGTTTGCTTAGCTTTACTTGCCTAGCGTGAGTAATTGGGTTTGCCGAAGACAGGCTACAAGCTGTGGACTTTCATTGACATCTATGCTTTTGGCTGGAATAGAACTTGTTTTCTTACTAATTTTCCTACTAGCTAATACAGTGCTGTGTTTTGGATTCAGTATGAGAATAATATTGATAACACACTGATGTTTTAGTTGCTGCTAAGTAATGTTTTTCCTAAATGTAGGACTTTTTTAGTTTACTGTGTTCTACTGGTGAGCAGGCACACAAGAAGCACAAACAAGAAGATAAAGAGGCTACAGTTGGCAGCAGAAGATGCAACTGGACAAGATAAGAACAGTTAATGGCCTGCCTGTGTGGTGATGAAGAATCCCATAAGGTGCTAGAAGACCCCAGACCACAAATACCATTGGACTAAAAAGGCACATGCAGAGTGTGTGAGGCAGGGGTGTATAAATTGTAGGAGTATAATTGCCCAGGGATTTCTTTGTTTGCAGTGGATCTCCAGAGGCACCCAGCTCAAGCTGACTCTGCTTCTGTACCACTGTATTAGATTATTTATTTTTATAAAATACAATTCCTGAGACTCTGTTGTGGGGAACCTAGAGTTGAGCCTGAAGGAGGAGGGAATGCACCTGAGAATGAATGTGTGTATGAACAAGAGTTGAAAGGGGCATCCATTGGCTCACGGGAACCGCCTGATGCAAAGGAGCTCTGATTCTAGCAGTTAAAGTCTTGCATGGTGTCTGTGCAACTCCTTACATGGTACAAAAATGCTAAGGCAGTGTCTTCTCCCTTAACACAGCCTTCCTGGCCAGGAGTATGACAAACCTAACAGTTGTACATATGGATGGTTTTGTGGTTTAAAGAAATCTTTATCTTTCACATGCAAGTAACAGATAATAAGATTTAAGGTGCCTGTTCTTTATTATGCCTGTCATTAACAGCAGAGAAAACATAAATATGGTTAGATGTGAAGGACTAGGGGAGTCATAACTAATAGTCTGGAAAGCGTCCACAGGGCCCCAGCAGAAAACAGAAACATCATGATATTTCATCACACAGACAAAAAAGATGATAGCTAGAGCCTTGGGATGTGGGAAGAACCTGCCCAGACTGGGGTCAGAGGTAATTTTATAGCAATGCTAATAAGGAACTGTGGTGGTTTTACCACTAAGGGGCGCAACAGTGATGAAAGACGTAATAGAGATGCAACAGCAAACACAGGTTTATTTTCTATGGGCTCTATAGACCTTATAGAATCCCACTAGGCACTAAACAAAGACACACCACAGACCCGACAACATTTCACAATAAAATTAAAAGAAAACAACTAACAAACTGCTCCTCCAAGCAGACTGATGGGCTGAGGAGCAGGAGGAAGGTAGGGAAAGCTGCCTCAAATATGGTATCTCCTGGCCCTCGGAGCCCCTGAAAGACAAAAACGGTGAGAAGCACCCTCCCCCGGGAACCCAAGGGGAAAGATACCACACTGCTGCAGCTGGGCGGTGTTCTGGTGCCACTGTCAAAGCTCTGGGGCTGCTGTGGGATGAAAGGGAATCAGGAGGGACCAGGAGGAGCGGCAGTTGATGTTATCTGGACCACGATGAGCTGGGCAAAGGGGCAGGACTTCCAGGGTTCTGGCTTTTATGTGCTGGCAATCCCGAGAGAACTCGGGGTCTTCTTCTCGGCCAGGGTGTCCTCCCATTGGATGGTTGCGTTGGGCACCGTCCTCCGTCCAAGATTTTCACCATAGGGCAAGATGACGGTTCCCGCCAAAAAGCCATGTGCTCTGGACCCAGGGACTGGCCACTGCCAGCTGAGGGGCATTCCCGGGGCCAGCAGCACTGCCTGTGGGGCCGCTGCCACCTATAGGGACCGGCTGCACACCTCCTGGCAGCACGGGGAGGGGCTGTGGGGCTGCAGCCACCCCCGGTGGGGCCTTGTCAGCCACCTGCTGGGAAAAGCTGCTGCCTCATGCCGCCCCGCACTGCCCTGCTGCGCTGCGCGGGACCCGCGTGGGGCCAGGGCTCCGCGCCCGAGCGACTGCCAAGCCCAGCCCAGCTCACTGCAGCGCGGGGTGGACATCGGCACTGCAGGCACAGCCACCGAGCTTCGCCCAGACCAGGCGGTGGGAGCGGTCCCGCCAAGCCTCCGAGAGGACGAGCAGGAGAAACACTGCAGACGCCGGGACTTCGGTATGTGGGGAAAGGGAACAACTCGGGGTTTCAGCTGTTTTCACACTTCTTAAAAAAAACATGGGTTTACAAACAAGCATCCCAAACATCCCCCCTCCCCGCAGAAAAAACACAGTATTTAAACCCATAAAAGGAACTTTGCCCCATTAGTGGGAAAAAAAAATGGGAAAAAGACTATGATCTTCCTTTCATGTCTTTTTCCTACTCCTGACCTGTGATTTTACCCTTCTCCTCCTTCTTGATATGTATAATCCTCCTAAGGGTAGTATTTTATGAACGGGGCTGTTATATAGTTGCATATACTAGTAGTCTTTGTAAATATTACTCCAGCTATGTGGGTGATGCCCTTCAAAGAAAAGGCACTAGTGTTTCCTAGCAGTGTGACTTATCTTCATTGTTGGCTAAGTGGAGTTGATTGAAGAAGCCTTTTGTAAAATCCTTTTGAACCATCTTCTTTTCTTTTTAATAGATGTATGCTATTTATTGGGGGTGTGGTGGGTTTTTTTTTCAGCTTGTGGCTAGTACCTCTCAATGTTCCCAAGCTGCCAGGCATTGACAGCACATTCCCAGCCTGCCAACACTAGTATCTTGGGCAATAGATGGCTGCTTTTAGCAGCAATCATCTGCTGCCAAATTACTTTGCTGATGTTTTTCTGATTTCTAGACAACTTGAAATCCAGGACAAGCATGCCTTGGAAGTTTGACAAAGGGCACATCAGGATTCCTACCCATTTGTAGACTGAGCAGCTGCTCAGCGCGAGTCATACACGTTTCTTTTCCTTATTGGCCCCCTGGCTGCAGACATTGCTTCTTCCCAGTTTGTCCTGTATTATCTCAAGGTGCTGTCAGTATCAAGATATAATTTTTCAGTTTGAAGCCTTCAGTGTCTTTTTGTGTCTCCAGGGCCTTGCCATCAAAGCCCCCTGTGATACCCACTCTAGTCTCATTTCCTCTCCTCGTGCTTTCCCTCACATTTCTCTGATGACTGGTGCCAACTGAAATGATTCCTTCATGTTATTCTTCCGTTTTAAACTCTCATCATTATTACAGTCACTTTCCTTCATGTGAAAAAAATTTTCTGACTTTGTAAATTGTGATTTTTCTGAAGAATTCATTCATTTCAGACCAGTCGCTCACCTGCAGGCACTTGTTACTGTTTCTTCCTGCCCAAGAAGGAAAGGGGAACTCCAGGACACAAAAAACCAATTCTTTTTTCATTTAAGACTTTTCTCATTAGTTTTTTCTAGTGAGTCTGTTTGTGCAGTGTTAGACTGCAAGTTTATTTGACCAGATTGGGTTTGTTTGCTCTGGTTTCGTGGCGAAATCTGGTCTAGTGTGTGCACTGCTTTCCTGGGAAATTCTTCGTAAACTTAGAAGTAACAGCCAGAATCCACATGTACCCTCTCCATCCCAGATACAGACTGAGCCTGCAGACACCACCTGCTAGCACACAGCATTTGCCCCACGTAATTATTCTCTGCTCCTCCACACTGAAAAGGAACAGGACAGAGCAAACAAGAGGACAGCATATTGTCGTGGCATATTCTGTCTCTCATCCAGGCAGAGGACCTCCACAGGTTAGGAGGATGCTGTGGATACAGCCATAGTCTAGCAGTGATTAATGGGCTTAAAGGAAAACAAGTGTACTTCCCTGCAAATTTTTATTTTGAGGAAGCATTTTGAAGAGGTGATAACTCCAGTTTCATTTTAAAAAAATGCAGAAACTCATTTCCAATGGAAGAGGTTAGATGTGATGCTTCAGAAAACATATTAATTCTCAGTTCTTCTTTTGAGCTATTGTGAAGATCTATTTGCATTTGCAAATATGAAGTGAAAATGTAGCAAGAATATACACTATTTTTCAAGTCAACATATGGTTTTTTTGTTGTGGAGAAAACAAACAACCTCACGTATAAAGCATTGCATATATTTTCTTTTTAATTCATAGTGTTTTGCAAAACTGATTTCTAATGTCTCCTTTGTTTTAACAAAGTTGTGTTTTAGATTAGTATATCTTCAGAGTGCCACAATAATACATATTATTGCACAGTTAATGCTTATTTGAATCCTTCAAAAGATGTCTAACAAGTTTCTTTTTTTCATATAATAATTTAAAGTTATCTGGCTGGGCTATTTTTATTTATATATACCAGATGAGTTTTGAATGATTTCCTCTAATCTTTTTTCATAGTGTCTTTTGAGGGAGCTGCAATTTGAAATACCTGGAACACTGACATTGTCGTGTTGCTTTCTACACATTTCAATACTTTAGTAGTTCTCGGTGTGTAAAATTACACCAACCCTGCTGATGTAAGAAGCCTTAATGCTTTGGACAGAGGAATAGATGTTCAACCCTATTCCCTCCAGTAGATGTCATCGTGACAATGGAGAATACTGTTGGGAATATTGGTGATGAGATCTCTTTTGCCAAGGCAGGAAACAAAGCTTTGCTGTAATACACTTTGTTTTTGTCAAAGTGTGGTAATTCTCTCAATGCTTAGCATTTATGGAGAGCTCTTCCTTTCTATAATGCTTTGAAAAACATGTAGACTAATAAAACACAGTCACCATTCAGGTCACACACGGCTGTTGACAAGGCCCTGATATCTGTATGCTCTGAAGGTGGACATAAATATAGATATATATGGACAGACAGGCATGTGCAATACTCAGTTTGTCAACTGCTTTTTCCCCCACAACTATATATTTTCTTTTGTGTGACATCCTTTGCTCAAACCCATCACATCCTTTCTGTTACACTCTTCCCTCCTTACCATAATCCCCCTTAGAAATAATTTCTCCAAATGAAAATCCAAATCCTCCAAAGGAAAATCCAAATCCTTCTACTTCATTTTTACCAAGAATGAATCCTTCCAGACCTATCAGCACCTCATCTGCTTGGTGTCCAGCCAGTTTTAGGGTTCACATGTGCCTGAGTGAGCGATGGCTATTGACCAGTGAGTAATCCATAACCCTGTATTATTACTAGGTATAATTTTAATCTCTCATAAAAAAAAATCCTGGAAAAGTCAAGAGACAAATCAATCACTGAGTTTTACATGCACAAGGGCTGCAAGGCTGCAACACACACATCTACAAATAATTTCAATAGCATATTGAAAATATTTTTAATTATTGTACAATAGTTGATCTGAGTGTCTCAGAAAGGTTGTGAAGTTTATGATTAGAAAAAAATACCAGACACCTTTCTTCACTTAGGAAGTCCCAACAGCTTTGACTGAATAGATGATATGTATCTAGTATATGTTGTCCCTCTTTAATTTTAGCCAGTGCTTTAATTTTAGCAAGTGTCTATGTTCTTCATGATAGACTGACAATATGTAAGATGTCATCAGATAAAATAGAGGACAAGCTGAGCCGAGTGAAGCAAGCAGCTGAGCTGAAATATGACTTTCTAAAAAACCAACAGGGTGCAGCTATATCAAATATTAAGTATGTAATTTGAATGTTCTCTTCTGTCTAGATAATAGCCCTATGAATAATGTTTTTATTCTTTAAAATGGCAGGCTTTGGGGAAGCAGATAGCAAGAAAGCAGAGCACTAATGGTCTGATTAACTGTAGAGTCTGTTTCTCTTCTCTAGTCCAGTCTTTGAAAGTGAAGCAGGCCTCTGTGACCAACATGATAAATTCTACGGGAAATGACCAAATATTTAGAACAAATTTGTGACCTCTCACACTAAGAGGAAAGCAAGTCTTATTGGCAAGATTTTTGTCATTGTTCACATTCATTCAAAAAAAAAGTTGGCTGGAATTTTGTCCTTGACCAAGTGGAAAGGCTCTCTGCTGGCAGGAAAACAACATATTAAATGAAAACAAAGCAGTTGATGCTCTTGACAGAAGAAGAACAGACATCTGTCTGGCTGTTCTGAGTAAGGAAAAATACCAGAACAGCCCCATAAAATTCTATTAAAATAAATCGGGTAATGAAAGGGGTGCAAAGAACATACTTGTTTCTAAATTATCACCTCGTCTGGGCACTGCCAAAGAACCTGGAAAAAACCCCCATGTCTTTTACTCTCATAAAATTTAGGGTGTTTTATTATCAAAGTCAACAATGAAAACAAACTCTAAAAAACCCCTACAGTAACATTCTAAGAACTGGGTAGATATGGCTACAAACTGTAAAAGCAGGAGACAAACTTAGCTGTACTCTATCAGAAAAGGTAAAAAAGATAACTACCTACCTCATGTTTGCTTTGGATTTGTCTTCAAATGTGTGAGAGTTTTGTTACATATATATTTTCCTAGTTAAGAATTCTTATGTTTCCATTAACAATGTTCCCACA
The DNA here is from genome assembly GCA_013399895.1 of Serilophus lunatus. Lineage (NCBI taxonomy): Eukaryota > Metazoa > Chordata > Aves > Passeriformes > Eurylaimidae > Serilophus > Serilophus lunatus. The sequence continues at coordinate 349,673 of VXBA01003768.1, read as the reverse complement.
GTTATTGTTAAAGCATTTCATAACACTCTAAGTTAATTTCACTTAAGTCTTAAAATATTCAGTCTGTAACCCATTACTTTGAGAGGAGGGAATAAGCATAGTCAGTAAAACCTCAGAAAGGTAATCATGCATGAAGAGACATCACTCAGTTCTCTGTATCTGTCTTAAAGGAGAGTCAAATATATCTAAACTGTTCTTAAAAATGTGAGCTGATGGTAATTCCACATTTTCTTCCAGTGATCTGCAGTTGCAGTGCTATCTGCACAGTTAGAGCAGGCCTGTAAGAAAGATGGAGACAAACTTTTTAGTGGGGCTTATGTTGTTAGGGCAAAGCACAATCGTTTTAGACTAAAAGAAGGTAGATTGAGACTAGACATATGGAAGCAATTTCTTAAAATGAAAGTGGCACCCAGCTTTTTTTATGGTGAGGGTGGTGAAACAGGGTGCCCAGAGAGGTGGCGGATACACCAGCCCCACAAACATTCAAGGTCAGGTTGGATGGGGCTCTGAGGAAGCTGATCTGGTTTAAGATGTCCCTGCTCACTGCAGAGGGGGTTGGACCAGATGACCTGTAAAGGTTCCTTCCAACCCAAACTATTCTACAATTCTATGACTTCCTAAATCCTACCTTCCATCTCCCTCACATCTTAACCTTGTAGTTTGTTGCCCTGTTTGCTTTAAAATAAACATTATCCTCTCTCAGGATTATGAAACTTGGTAATGTAGCTGAAGCTTTATCTTTTCCTGGGGAAATTGTCTGAAATGTAGAGTCTTCAAGCCAGTGCTGGTTCTTGCATCCTTGAAGAGCTACAGCTGAAAGGAGGACAGGGTCATGGCAGTAGAATAGGGTCAGACCAAAAAGATATTGCTGTACAGACACACTCATGCTGCTTTTCAGGGCTATTTCCACTGGTTCTTGTATAGAGCCAACCATAGTACACGTGGTAAAGGATTCTTAACACAAGCTAGGTGTCAGGATGTCCAACCAGGACATCAAGCTGCTTCTCTGGGCTAGCAGAAGACACATGAACTTTGTAGGCCTGGCTCTAGAGCCCTGTTTTTTTAGGCTAACAGGATTGCATCAGAAGGGAGAGCTTCCAATATAAAAACGTGTGCGTGTGCTTCTAGGTCTTGTGATTCAAAGGAAAAGCTGACAAGTATGACCCAAGAGTAAGCAGTAATGAAATGTCAGCTGTTAGCTCTGAGCCCAAGCACAGCTTCTGCATCAGCAGAAGGAGGGAGGGAGGAAGTGGTGAGCACAGCTGGGCAGCCTGGTACACACCCAGCATCGCTGGGCTGCTCAGCAGCTCTGCCCTGGCCCCGATGCTGCCCCAGACGGACAGGGCTTCTCACAGGGGAGCCCCCAGCCCCCTTGGGAGCCAGGGTGGGACAAGGGGAGATATCCCATGACTGAGAGTTTCTCATGGAAAGAATGTGCAGCTCTTGAGCTGGTCAGGTTGTCTGACAGCCCTTATAAACCGAGATGTTCATTTGCTATAGTCCAGCAGCAGGACAATAAATACACTTGCTCAGAATACTCTCAACATGCTCAGGCACACAACTTCTCAGGGCCAGAAGAGGAATTTTCTGTAGGAGTAAGAATTAGCATGAAGAACCATGAAAACATTGGATTGCTTTGCATAATTTTTTTCCTTATTTTTCTCCCTTTTTCTTTCACAGCTCCCACACCAGCCCCCCCTATTCCTCCTTGGGTAAACAGCAAGAAGAAGCCCCCAGTGAGGCACCACAAACAGCTGTGGTTAGGGAGAGGAAACCCAGTTCAGCTGTGATAGTTAAAAAAAACTGCGATACTTGAATTTAGCTGCTGATACCAATACAGGGAGGTTGCATAAAAGGCCTGATGGGTAGCAGCTTTTGTTTTGTTACTTCACGAAGCAGGAAGGATTGTAGTGCTGCAGGGGGAGTGTGCCACAGAAGATGTAGTAGAGCCATGTCTCCTTTTAGCTTTTTCCTGCCCCAAAACTGCCTTTCCTGCCATCTGTTCTGTCATGGTGCTGTGTATTTGGTTGGAGGTCTCATAACAGCAATCTCCATATTGCTGCTCTTCTCATCCCTACCTTGAGGGGTTGTTTCTGGGGTTCTGGTCAACACAGGTTTTGATTCTGTTTGTGACTTTCCACTCAAACAATTAATCTTGTGAACTGCTGTGCTTTCAACCTCTGCTTTTAAAGCGTGAGGAAGCAAAAGAAATGGATTTCCTAGCTCTCGGGTAGTAAGTTTGTGTTATTTATGTTTATGATGATTTGCTTGCTGTGTTTTTAAAATTTTGCTTTATGTTATTGGTACAATCAGAAAAAGCTTTTCTTGTTATCAAATTCTTGCAGTAATTTCTCCTTAAAACTTAATCAAAATCAGAAACTCTTACCTTGTATTTTCAAGTGTTGTAAGCTCAATCCCTTAGCGCAAAATATTGATGTGGACCATATTGTTTAGAGAACTGACCTTCAGCAGCAAGTTAGACTTAGTTTTAAATTTGAATTATGTGAATTTAAACTTTTGGGATAGACAAACTATTTTGGTTTCAATCAACTGTAGTGCTTTTCTAGTAAGTATTTCTTTGCAATATTAGCACATCGAGCCATAGTAGCATTATGCTTGAGTGTGAGCTTTGCCAAGAAAAACTAAGTAAGGAGAACTCCTGGTTGCCAGGAGAACTCTGGATCAGTAAAAAGCTTAAGATAAAAGCTGTACTTATTTAGTACAAATAAAACTTATAAATTATGAAGTAAAGGATATTTTTTATAGTTCGATGCTCATGTATGTATGTATTTTTTAATCTGAAGTTCTGGTAAAAGGACTTTATTCAATCAATTGAGCAACAAAATGCTGATAGAGTCCTTACTTCTTGAACAGTTTCCTTTAAAATGTTTTATGACAGTATGAGAAATCTGAGACACTGAGATGTTCAGTGTTTCAGAGTTGAACAGATGTTAGTGATTTTTCACTTTCCAGAATGATCTGGTAAAGAGTTTTCTGCTAGAGCAATTTTCTGTGAGAACATGGATTTGATAAAATGTAACTTTTTGTAGGATGAGATTGATTCGTGTTTTCAAGGGAAAGCTATTGAAATATTTTAATTATGTTGGAAACTAGAATATAAAGCAGAAAACCACAGTCAAACCTGAACATATGACACTGTCAAAATACCATATTTGAAAGTTGTTTCAGAGGTCCAAAAATAAAAATGGCAGAATTGGTGTTTTTGCAGAAAGTGCTGTCATCTTTTTTCTATTGGAAAGGAAATCTCAAAATATTTGGTTTTTCTTCCTAGGTCAGCATGACTTTCTTTTGTTTTTTCTCCCTGAATTTTTACATGCCTTGGTTATTAAAACTGTTTTCATAGAGAATATCAGACTAAGAGTCTCCAGAGCCCTCTGCATTTGATACAAAGCTCTTGGACCTCTGCTGATTTGAAGAACGACTCAATACTTCACCGTAGTCCCAATTAGTGGAGTTAATCAAAGGCTCTGTAGGAGAGCAATGCAAGATCTGAGAATCTTTGAAACTGTTAGCTGAATTTCTAATCAAGGATACAGACTGCTCTTAATTCTGAAGCGAGTGGTTTTCCATCCTACCCCAAACAGAAGGGCTGCTCCACGATGGTGCTACCACCCATCTCACAGCCAGCCTGGTGGTTGAGGCTGGCACTGGGACAGAGGACCAGCAAATTGTCTTCTGGGGTTTTGTCTCTTTCCCTAAACAGTGCCCTTTTTTGGTGTCTCACTCCAGGCTTGTACCAGGCTACGGATTTTGTACGAGATCAGATGGCTGGAAATAACTGCTGTGTCTTTCCCACAGTCCAGATGTACCATCTTTTAAAAATGGTCTGTGTGTTGAATTGAGCTTTAAGAACATGGTCATATGATGGAGATTAAGGTTGTTAAGTATTTATTTATCAAGGATTTCTATTTTTAAAGAAGCTTACAGCTCCATTATATATCTAAATATAAGAACTTGTAATGAAAAGGTAGAGACTAAAAATTATGAAGCAGGCAGAAGCTCTAGGGTCCAAATTAAGCTTTTCTGCAATAAGCATGTTTTGTGAAATGCAAAGGGAACTTTTTCCTGGAAATACTGTTTGTGCAACAGCACTGAGCAGTCCTGACTGCTGGGGAAATGTAACAGAAGTTCTGATTCTTCATAGGCCTCCTCTGAGAGGGCACTTTGAAATGGATTGCTAATGGCAAAAATCCCCTACCATAAACACAAGACTAAAGTGCAGTAAGTGATGTGCCCAGCTCTGCTTAGAGATTTAAACATAATTAAAAGAAAATTTATTGCATATCTTTTTTTTCCATTTAGAAGATTTAAGGCTAATGTGATGAGTGCCTGAACCAGTAAAATAATTTAGACATTAAAACAAAAAAAAATTTGTGGAAATAATATTGCACTATTTTCTTTTGATAATGTGAGCTGTCATTGAAGAGCAGTTATCTGCTGCATGTGAAGAATGTGCCTGCCTTTTGTTTGTGGATGATTCATTACTTTTACTAATCATTAGAGAGTTCTAACACATTAATAACACTAAAATTAATACTACTGACAGTATGATCTCAGTACCTTGTTGCAGTTATCAGGGTCGCTTAGTATGCCGTCTGTGTCACAGATCACATCAGAACCCAGCCTCCCTACTGACATTGGATCTGAGTATGCAGGTTAATAAACTCCTGCTGTATGGCTGTATCTTTGCTTCTGTTTCTTGTTCTTTGGTCTGTGCTGCTCTCAGAAACGCAGGACTGAGCAGTAAACCAGCGCAGGGAACAAAACAGTGTTTAAAAAACCTTTTTTTCCCTACGATTCTCTCCAAGCTGAATTATTTGTTGTTTTGTGTAACAGTTGGGTCACGAAAAACAGAAGGGTCTCGGGAACAGGTACTGGCAGCAGGAAAGACATTGCTGTGGAAGTTGTGTATGCCGGCAATGTCATTGGTTGTAATAGAGGTGGGAATGCAGAGGAAGTCAGATAAAGAGTTTTTTTAAAAACTCCCCAAATTTAAGATTAATTTCTGGCTGTGATTCAGATGTGTGTTCCTTCAAAGGTAGAAGGTTATTATCTCCCTCAGAAAGTTATGTTTGGTTGCTCCTAAAATTGCAGCATTTAATTGTCTCTCTTCATCCAACTGAAATAATAAAGCTTTTTTACACTTTTGTTGGAACTAATATCTGTCTTTTCAGGAAAACGGACCTATTTTATCCAGTGTCATAGAAACTGATGACTGAATGAATTTAGACCATAACACAGTGGGAGTATTCTAAAGACAAATGGCTTAGCAAGGCATTTATATTCTAAAGCGAATTTTATGTATTATAGTTTGTGTTACAAAAGATCCTTGAAAATAGCACATATATTTTATTGTGAATGATATCCTGTGTACCTGGATGGTACAATAGCACAATTCTAGAAACAGCTCAGACAAAACCACTGATGTCCATATGCAGGATGGCCAAGAAATCTTGAAGAAATGCGTTGAATCCAATATTTTCTCATGTTCAAGGCTCCAGGGAAGTCAATAAACCGGTGCATGAGTACATTATCTACCTGTACAGTCACTGAGGAAATGAAGACTGGTGAGGCATAGAAGACCATGGCTTTTAAATGAATTATTGTATAGGATAGTGCTTCATGGCAGTAAATGTCGGTGGTGTTAATTTGGGCTCTATCATTACATGGTATTTGACACTGATAAATCCCATCCTCCTCGCCTTGATTTCACCATACAGCAGTTAGATTACTGATTAATTTAATCTTTATTAATCCTGAAGATTACCATAAGCGTGTGCTTCTGAGGATTACAACTTACATACTGAAAGCATATTTGCAGAGAAACTCTGGTGGTAACAAAAAAAAATGTAAACTGAACTTTAAAAACCAAAAGTAGCTAATGGTGCTTTACGTAATTTATTTTGAAATCATTCTTCAAATCACTTCAAAGACGAAGTTAAAAAAAAAAAAAAACAGCAAAAAAACCACCCCAGTACTTGAAAGGGCTTTGGAGTGCTGTGGAATGAGATTTGCCCACAATCGCTACACTTTGGGAAGGCTGATAAGAATCCAGTATCTAAATAGTGATTAAGACATGCCTGATAAAACTTCAGAGGCGTTCAATTCCGAGGCATTCCCATCAGGGTGGCTGGAAGCTTTCCCTGCGGAGCTGTCAGCCGTGCCCCTGCAGGGAGGGATGGATGGATGGATGGATGGATGGATGGATGGATGGATGGATGGATGGATGGATGGATGGGGCAGTCACAGCCCTGCCTCTGCCGTCGGCTCCGCTTTTATTGCCAAGCGATGGCAGCGGCCACCACACTCCGTGTGCGTGTGTCCCGGGACAGCGGCAGAGCACACGCCTCTGGTGCCGGCTCCCTCCAGCCCATCCCGTGTTTTGCTCCGCTGCCTCCAGCGCTCCCGGGGCACTTTCGGGGTCAGGAGCTGCCCACAGGGCGCATCTCCCCGCGGGGCGCGACCCTGCCCAGCGCGCCGGGCTGCGCCTCAGCTGCCCCCGCACCCAGGCTCCCGCCCTGGCCCTGGCGGGCAGCCGGGGTCTCGCC
>VXBA01003768.1:281144-342732 GCA_013399895.1 Serilophus lunatus | reverse complement strand
GGAGGGGCAGGGCGGGGTCCCTGCCCCCCGTGCGGGGCCTCGGGGCGGCGCTCCGGGCACCGGCTGCAGCCTCCCGCCTTCCCGCGGGTGCTCCCGGAGCGCCACCGGCATCCCGACCGCGGGCGGGTCTTGGTCCCTGTCCCGGTGCCGGTCCCGGTCCCTTTCGGGGAGGGCAGCGCGGGACGGGCGGGACGGCGGCGGCCGGTGCCGGCGGGAGGAGGCGGCCGGGGCTGCGGGCGAGACAAAGGAGCTGCTCCCGCCGTGTGCCCGGCGCTTCCCGGCGCGCCTGCGGACGGACCTTGGCGGGGAGGTTTGGGGCATGGCTCCGTGGCGTTGTGTGGAACAGCCTTCACTCCATGCAGTCCTGCCCGCGTGTTTGGTTTGTATCGCCGCCTTGCCGAAGTCGGTGCCGCCGGCGGGGATGCGGGAGGTGGCCGCAACAGTTCCCATCGCGGGCAGTTCGCGGCTCCCGAGCAGGGGGCGGCGCGGGGCTTTGGGCTTTAACTTGACGCTGCCCGTTGAACTGCGGTGACAGCCCGTGTGCTTCGTGTTCGGGAGGTAACCCCTGGACTTGGCTTGTTCTCCGTAATCCCGACAGCCATCACGTTTGTTCCCCGGACTATTGAATTCCGGCTCTGCGCCGAAAAAGCTCCCGAGTCTTACGTTCCCTGGGAAAAGGTCTGTACACTCGAGGGTTATGAAGGCTTGATAGCGTCGATCGTTCATGGTTTTTAACATGCGCCGCCGGGGAGTGAGAAGATGACGAAGAACAAAACATGGAAGTTTCTATTAAGTGATTGCTGTTAGATTTGTAAGTTGCAAATTCAGATTTCGTGACTCTTTTTTTCCAAGGTAACTTGAGCAAATGACAGGGCAAAGAAACAAAAAGTGAAGTGTAGAGTGACATTGATGACTGCATTTTATGGCATCTAAAAGGCTTTTCTGCAGTGTTTCTCTCCAAAAATGTATTTAGGTGCTATAGTGCCTTTTCAGAAGTTTGTGCCTTTCCACAAAATCATAAAAAGGTTTGGGCTGGAAGGGACCTTATGCCCAGTGTTTTGCTTTTGTTCTCTCCACCTTCCAGCAAATTCTTTTATGTTGCAAAGAGTAAACAGTGTTATATAATGTGGTCAAATTAACTTCCAATCTATTTTACTTTCATCAATTAAATACTTTTCGTAAAAGTAATGTACTTCGAAGTTAAGTTTCAGATCCTTCTGGCAATCTTCTTGGGCGTGTTTTTTCCTCCAGAGTAAGAAAACAATCTGAAATTTTGAAACGCAAAACTCAGCTGCTTCTCTTCTGCGATGATCTCTTTGTGAGACAAGGTGCTGCCAACTGGCCTTTTATCACAGGGACGGCAATTTTGAGGAAGTTCAGCGCTGCTTGGGATGATTTATTAGCTGTAGCAATTCAGTTCCTTTCAGAGTTGAGTTTTTTTTAAAGGTACGTGTTAAGGTTAAGGAGAACACTCCTTCCAAGAGCAAGGCTTTCAGGGGCAGCATCATGTTGACCATCTGGTACGGGCTTCTGAATGAGTGGGTTTGCTTTCACTCGAGAGAGTCCATGGTAGGCTCGTTCTCAGGCATAGCTGGATAGTTAAGTCACTCGGATTCTAATTTTGCAAGGACTTGTATCACAAGCAAGCGTGTGCATGAGATACTGTAAGGCTGGGCACTACAAGGGGCGTGTGTCGTCTGTCGGACTCAGCACAGGGGGCTGGCCCTGGGCTGGGAGAAGAGCCCATGCCCTGGTGTGTGCTGTATCACTGGGGCAAACCTAGTAGCGAGTCACTGAGTTCCTGTACAACCCCAGTATCCTGATGTCAGGGAATGAATTTTCATTCAGTCCTGCCTTGTGATAAATGCTGGGTTGTCTCTTGACCTGCTCCGCGTGCGGCGGGAGAACACGTTCGTTCTGGAGACTTAAATTATCAGTTATCAAATCTTGGCTTAATTAGAAAATGAACATACATTTCATGGCCCTATATGACACTGGGTTTTTTTCAGGTTGTATGGAAAATGCATCGTTTGAGAAACCTGCAGGATTTGTTAGAGAAAAGTCACAGTTCCCAAGCTTTTTCCTTAGGGACTGAGAGCTTGTGGAGTATTTCAGGCTTTCAGATGCAACTTTGATGAGACTTAAATGTTTATGTTGATGAGAATATTAAAATGCAGTAGCGCTTGAGCTCTTAACAAAGATCACCTGGGTACTCAGCAAACGTACAAAGCCTCTATCAGGAAAAGATTAAACTTAAATCCGTTAGGTGAATCACCAGGTCAGGTTTCATTCCCAGCCCTTCCCTCTGACAGATGTGCTCTCTCTGTAACCTGGCACGCTTCCTCCCTTGCAAATGGAAGGTTGGGCACAACGCTTAGGGGTAAGTCTGCCGCAGGATTTGTGCAGTGGCTTTGTTTGCAGAAATGGAGGCTACACGCCTGAATCACTGCACTCGTGTGTTGCTCCCAGTGTTACCAGTTTCTGAGCAGTCTTCCAGGAGCAAAATGCGTGAAGTTAAAACAGGAGATCTGATCGTGCTGTAGAGGAAATGAGAAGCCTGACAGTGTGACCTTCACTGTGTTTGTACTCACTTCTTTGAAGTTAGGAGAACTAGGATCCAAATCTGTTACACTTTAGAAAAACTAAAGACTGTCAGACTGTGGTTATCTTCTAAAGTGCAATAATTTGACTGGAGTGACTCTGTGTAATCTCTAAAACTTCCAAGGGATTATGAAAGTAGAGTGTGTTTAAAAGCTGCATTTTACATGCAGTGTCTTTCTGTGTGTTGATTTATACTTGGTAGGATGCACTTGAGAGTTTTTTGGTTTACTGAAATGTAGTACTTTTCCTGCTCAACAAAATTACAGCTTTTGATTTGTTAATGTTCAATTGTGCAAGGAGATACATATACAAAAAAGGCAACTTTAATTAGAATTGTAAGCATGAGATCTTTTCTATAAATCTGTGTTTTCTTTCTGTTCCGGGAAAAATAGCCCTTTTGGCAATTCACTGTCCTCAGGTGCCAGAATTGAAGTGGTGGTGTATTAAATGCACATTTGGGAATGAAGAATGTGTTGGAGTTAAAGCATTTTTTTATTAGCATCAGTTATTTAGGAACTTAAATTGGATTAATTTATTTGAAAAGCTTCTTGAGATAATCTTGGAAGGCAACAGGAAAGTGATGTGAGAATAAGGACTGGAATCTGTGTCAGATCAGTGTTGTTGAAGACAAAGAGCACTAAAGTATGAAAACGTTTTTAATGTGCAGCAACTGCATATTGCTGCAAGGCTGTGTTTAAAGCTTCCAGGCTGCTCAAGCTCTGCATGCCATTAAAATGTCTTTTATTAGTTCCTGCAATGGCCAGACTCTTCTCTGTACTCTATAATGTGTATGCACACACTTTTAAGATAATACACTTCTATGTGCCCTTGAGATTTTCTTTCTAAATAACTGACACTGGAAATATTTAAAGTTATTTAAAAGCTCAGAATTTGTGCTAGAACTTTGCTAGCATGAAAACTCAAATACTCCTGGATTGAATATAAACATAACCCCCCCCAAAACACCAAACCAAACATCTGATAGAGCTAACAACTGTACTGGGTTTCAGTTTATAGCATTTCTGAATTAATGGCTGGATAAGGAAGTGTTCTCTTGTACTTCTGGTGTAACTGTTGTGAAGCCTTTGCCCTAATCAGGACTGTGCTCAAGAGGAGCAGAATAAAAATAGAATGTTGGCTGAGTCTGTGAGGGCAACTGTTATTTATGGCAATTTCCTTAGTCTCATCCCCACATGAACTTACATGCTTTGGTAACAACTGGAAAGATAGTGAATGAGAGCAGCACAACATAACTTACATCCAAATGAGCACTGAAATTGTCTGAATGTGACCCTGTTCTTTCCTGCAGTGCCAGAAAGGGGAGGATGTTGGTGTAGTTGTTTGGGTGATGAATTAAGGGTTCTGTTTGTAAGTGTGACTTATAAATGGTGTACAAATGTAATGCAGGTGGGTTCGATAAACAGTTGTCACTAGAAGCATTATTTATTAGAACTGGAATCAATAAAGCATGTGGAATTTGGACAGATACTTAATTATCATCACTCTTGTCTGTGGAGAATGCCATGAAAAGCGAGGGCGTGCATGAAAGCGATTTTTAATTTATTTGAGGTGATGAGCATTGCTGAAGACTCATCTGATTGTTGAGAGGAAGAGCTGGAAATGGGATGTCTTTTCAGAACAGATGTTTGTGTTCTTCTGTCTCTAACCTCTGAAATACTGTGTACCAATCAAAGCATAGCAAAGGAATTTAGGTAAAAGCAATAGCACTAAAACAGGCTGATTGCTGATGCAGAAGTTGGCTAAGTATTTGTATTCCATTCTGATTGGCATAAGAGCTCCCATTCTAAACTTGTGACAAAGCCTGCGTGTTTTGGGCACTTTGGTAGCTATTCAAGACAGCTTTCTTAGGATATCTTATCTCTTAGCTTTGCATTTTGTTACTTCTGTCTGGAAGCTAACCTTTATTTAAATATGGCATGGCATGCTCTGAAGCTGCACTGGGTTCCAGTTAACTCACTTCAGTGTTTAAAGTTGTGCTGTCTCCTAAGGTTTCCTGCTGTTTGCAGTGGATAAATATTTATGCTTCAGCAAGGCATTAATTTCAACTTGATGAATAGTGCGTACAACTTTAGTATTTTGGTAATACTAAACAACATGATTCACTACTATTGCTATATTTTATTGCAGTTTTTTTTTTTTAGGAAGGAGGAAGATGCCTGTTACACTTTAGATATGTGATAGAGAATTAAGTCTAATACTCAACAAGCTGTCTAGCAGTCTGAGTACTGTACAGGGGCTAGTGCTGGGCAGTGTAAGGTCTCCATGACTGTCTGGTTAATGGACAAGGCTGTGCTATGTCACAGAATTAAGAAGGTTCGAAAAGACCATAGAGATCATCAAGTCCAACCTATTACCCAGCTTATCGACCTACCCAACACCATCCCATCATCTAAACTGTGTCACTGAGTTCACCATCCAGCCTTTCCTCAAACACATCCAGGGATGGTGACTCCACCACCTCCCTGGGCAGCCCATTCCAATGGGAAATCATCCTCTCTTTGTGATTTTTCAAGGACTTGAGTCCTGTTCTCATATGTAAAGACAATTGTATTTGTTATGTTAAAGAAAATTACTAGAATACAGGTAAAAGTGTTAAGCTGACCTAATAAATTTTTAAAAATTGCTTTTAACAGGTTTTTAACACCAACCACCATCTCTGTCAGTTGGGATAGACTGTTTGAAAGTGATCGGCATACACAATATATGTCTTATAGGATACTATAGTAACATCTCTGCCTGAGGAAGTAGACTAAAGGATCTTCAGGTTAAAAAAAATTAATTTTTTCCCCCCCCAGTAAGTTGTTTGCAGTGTTTGCTGCCTGAAGGGAATTCCAGATTTGAAGTAGGTTACAAAACCAGACTGCAGCGTCACGTATTTTGTGTTAGGCTGATGAAGGGGAGGAAGGTGTGATCAAAGTGTGGGGAGGACTGATACTGGGGAGTTCGTTAGTTCTTGGTACTTAGTGCTAAAGCAACAATTTTACGTTCTTACTTAAACTGGACTTGTCAGTGAAATTCTGAGTATTCTTCTGTGGTTTGTGGTTAGCACATTTGGCTGAGCCAATAACTGTATACTCAGTTAATACATTTTTTTGACTTTCTTTGGGTTGTGCCAAACTAACTACCTGCTTTGTGTCACCTGCTCGGGATGTGCAGCTGTTTTAACTCACTTGCAGCTTCCAGGCTCAATAAGCTGTGGTCTTTCTGCTCACACCTCTCTTGTTCCCAATTGTGTTGACTCCATATGTCAGGTCTAGAAAGTCTGATGGGCTTCTGCATTTTTTCCCCCCCTCCTTTGAACTAATTCCCAGTGCAGCAGCCAGAGGAGCAGGTGAGAGCCTTTTGCCGGTAATTCTGCACATCTGTTTATAGATTCATTCTGTAACTTTGTGAGTGCTGATATAATATTAAGTAACTTCTGCCTGTCTTGAGGGAATGTGATTTACATGTAATTGTAAAGCTGAGATAAAAAAATAAGTTCTTCACCCCCTTCCGGTTTTATCAGCAATATTATGTATCCTTACTGTAAATGAGGGGTGTTTTCACCAAAGTTGTTTTGTGATGAGGCACTTGAGACAATCAAATTTCTCATGTTACTTAGTGAAACACAACAAAGAAAACATCTGTTTTGCAAAGTCCTTAATGATACAGCTTGAAGTGTAAGGATTCTGTTGTTTCAGCTGGAATTGGTTTTGTTGACTTGTCAGTAAAGTGTACAAATATAGCAGAACTATGCTTTCAACGCTTGGTATCATGCTAGGCATTGGATGAGTAGATTTGCAGTCTCTGCTACTTTACTTTTTTTTTTCTGCCTTACTTTTGTTTGGTATATGTATTTTCAATATTATTCTTTTTGTCTTAGGCTAAATTTTTAGAGTATCTGAAGCATGTAAATTTGCACTAGTTATCAAGTGTTCTGATTAGAATGTAATGGTTATTTCTGCAGTGGTATTTTATCCCAGACTTGTTATTGGCAGACTGTAGCTGCACATGGAAAACTGATAAGGATTTTCCACCTGAAACTCAACATAATCGGAGAATATCTCTAAAGTGCTCCATTTCTTTGCCTGCATAACAAACACATTCATTCCTTAAGGGAGTAGTGAAAATCTTTGGTTCATTCCTATTCTAGTGGTGTTCAAAAGCAGCTTAGAGGTGGATGTTAGTTCACCTATGTTCACAAAGCTGCAGCAACCCCCTGAAACAATGGCAAGGACTGACTTACCCATTTACAGCTGCTTTTTGGTGTGGTAGAATAAAAGTCCTGTATAAATTCTGTAGCAGCAGTAAGATGTTGGTACATCTCATGTCCGGGGACGGAGGAACACCTGAAGTCTGTGCTTTTACAGTAAACAGAGGAACTGACAAAAGTATGAATAGGAAGTTAACTGAGTGATGAAACAGGAACCAAGTGATGCCACATTTACCCTTGAAGAAGTTCCTTAAATGTGTCTGTTGATGTTAAGTGATAGTGGAAAGATCTTTTTGTGTTCTACAATCAACCCCCCACCCCTCAAACGTCATATTGTTTGAAATGTGGCCATTCACTTAGGTTAGATTTGGTTTTTCTCTCCCATATGATAGAGCTTGCTGTGCTCTTGGTTCGTGGCATCTCTTCTTCCATATGCAGATTACAGTTTTTATAGGCAGAACACGTTCATGGGGTTGTCAGGCTGTATTGATATCCTTCAGCTCTGGTTCATTTGAGTGCACTGTGTCCCAAATACGTATGCAGTCAATGACCAAAGTTTCCATGTATTTTCATGACTGAGTCTGCCATTCAAGTGACTTTGCAGTTGCTGCTTGTAAACAGAATACACTAAATCAAGTCCCAAGTTCACAGAATTCACATTATTACAGAAACACTACAATGGCTACTTCATGGATAGGCTACAGAAATATTTGCCTGGCTCCAAATCATTAAGTCCGTGCTCTCAATTTTCAACTGAATATTGAAGTACCACTCACTTATTCTAGAACTACTAGTTAGGTAGGTCTCAAGGAAAGCTCTTAAATGTCTTGAGCAGAAGACATTGTGTGATTCAGTGAGAATGCAGATAAAAGAAATAGGAAAAGAAAATGAATGCATGGTCCGTTATTTTTAATCTTAAACTGTTTTCTGCTACTCAAATGATATCAATGTAAATTCCTTGGAAACTTTGTGTTGTGGCTTTGGAACAGTGGCAGATTATTTGGTGATACCACTTACCCTGGAAATCTGAACTCAAGAGTCTTTCCAGAACCTATGTAATTTGAGTTTCATTAGCTTTCTATTTTCTTGGAATAATTAATTTTTCCAGCTTTAGATGCTTTCTTGAAGTGGGAACTTTTTATTTTGGAAGCTTTTTCATCTAACGCAAATTCAGTCTAAATTAACATGTCATAAAATGTAAGACAACACATTTTTTTTCTGTTTTGACACTTATGTTTTTGGAATTTGACCTTTGTTTTTAAATTACAATGCAGAGCAAGACATGCAGGGTAGTAAACTCTCTGAGACTTCCAGTTGCATATACTTTGTCTGTACTACAGCATTTGAATTATGTGTGGCAATAGAATGTTTTGTGGATTGGATGTATCTTTTCTGAATTAGACAGAAGTGTGGGTCCTGCTCCCTTTAAAAGTGTTAATTGAGAAGTCAAGTTTTTCTGGAGCTCGAAAAGTAGGTTAAAAAAACCCCACAAAGTTGTTCTCAGTTGCTCTAAAATGTTTATCACATAAGTGTGTCTGTCTGGTGATTATAGCAAGCTCATGCAGCAGGGTTATTGTGGAGGGTGCTGGAAAGGGAAGGATAAGGAAGAATGAGAGAACTGCCAAGGAGAGATAAAGCATGTTTTTCCTGAAACTGTTTAACACAGCATTATATGTGTGTATTGATGGATAATTTTAATTTTGTAATTTAGCAGCGTGCAGTTATCGACCAGTAAAAGTAACTCCTGAGATTATTTGCAGTATGGATGTACCCTTCTTCTGGAAAGTGCACCTTCATATAGTGCTTTTTTTCCTGTGAAAGTGAACTGCTAAAACACATGTCAAGAGACTATTACAAACCTCTTTTTGCTATAAAATCTGTGGTGCATTCCTAATAGCAAGATTCCTGTTTTACTCTCACAATCTCTAAGGAAATGGTAGAATAGTATACTGCAGATTATATTCTGCAAATATAAAGTTTCCAAGAATACTAATGCTGCTGCATTTGGTGGGATGGTGGGATTGTATCATAATGCTCAAAGGTTCTGAAGTCAAAGTAAAATCAACCCCTTCCACTGTAGTTATATTTGATTGTGACTGATGTTATTACACTGTATTGTACGTCTACCCTGGTTAATCACACCATAATAGTTACCCTTGCAGCACACTAAGTTCTTCAAAGCCTGTTTCTGGGTTATCCCAGTATTTATGCCAAAAGTATAGTTTCATGCTTGTTTCAAATGCAATATTTTGGACTTACTCAACTACATGTGGAAATGCTTTGAAAGGGTGGTTGATATTTGTGGGTAAAGGAGAACTTAAAAATGATTGCAGAGAAGGTTTTAGAGGGAAGCTTTAACTGGACATGTGCAACTGTGCTGAAGAAGTATATAATTTCCAAGCAGACAGAAATATCTTTAAATAGTTTCCATGTTAGTAGTACTATTTCAAAGTTTTTAGAAGTTATGGCAACTAAATTTTGGCAAATAAAAATAGATGTCCTGGTTCCAGCTGGGACAGAGTTAATTTTTGCAGTGGCCAGGAAGGGGCATGGCTAGGATCTGGAGGTTGTTCTGTACCCTCTCATGTCACTGTGAGGGACAGAAGAGGTCACTTCTGGCTGATAAGGTCATGGTGGCTCGAGTGGTCGGGTAGTGCTGGCTCTGAGCAATTGTGTGTGAATCAGTCACCTATCTTGTGCACTTTGTTATTGGTGTTGCTGCTGTAATGGTTCATTTTCTTATTCCATTGCTGCTCCCAGTAAATTTTCTTGCTTCCACACATGACTTTCACTTGCTGTGCTTCCACTTCTCCCCAGCCCGATGCCGGGGGGGGGGTTGGGGGACGGGGCAGAGGGTAGTAAGTGACCGTGTGTGGTCTAAGAGTGTTTCAGTGGCAACACTGAATTGGAGAATACCATTCTTAAACCACAACAGCCTTATTTGGCACCCAGTGTGGCAGAGGCAAGGCTGAGAGTAGGAGGGATGTTGTGTGAGCCTCAAAGCCTGGGGAACGTGCCTGGATGGAGCTGCTGCGAGTGCAGACATTGGTGGTGGCAGCAGATACCCAAACAGAGCTTTGAGGGCCAGAGTGTGGAGCAGGGCTCCATATGAACAACAGCTGGGACATGGGTCAGTCGGTCCTAAGTGATAGGCATGAGGGCCTCTGTTGCCCTCAGTTAATCAAAAGGAAGTTGGGTTCAGATCCCTAAATCCAGAGTGGCAGAGACAGGGACAGCGAGGCTCCCAGTGTGGTGACACGGCTGATCCCCCAGTGGAACTCCCACGGAAGGTTCTCTTTTCCTTTTGTGGGGCTGGGCACCCTGGAACGAGGTCACCTCAGGAGAATAGCCCACATTTTGCCAAATAAGGCTGTCGTGGTTTAGTAATAGTATTCCCCAGTTTAGCGTTCCCATCGGAACACTCCAAACCATGCACTGCTTGTTCACTCCACTTCCCCCCCACCTCTCCCCACAGTGGGCTGGAGGGGAGAACTGGAGGTGCAAAAGGTAAAGATTATGCGTTGAGAGAGCAACAACTTATTGAAAACAGCAATGGCATGAGAAAACAAACAGTAGCAGCAAGAATATCATTAACAAGGTGTACAAGATAGGCACACGAGTCACATGCAGCTGCTCACTGTGTGGAATTGGCACTGCCTTCCTGCTCCCTCTGCCTGCTTCTTCTGCCACGTCACATTTACTTGAGCAGAAAGGACCCTTTCCCTCCCTGCTCCTTGGCAGTGACCTCAGGGAATAACCTCTGGGTCTTCTCCTGGCTACTGCAAAAATTGGCTGGAACTGGGACATAAGTCACTTTTGAAGCAACTGTAACTTTTGCAACCCAATTCTCAGCGTGTGGAGCTCCTCACATTTTTTGGAGGCAGAAGCAAGATTCAGTTGAAAGAAGTCCCAAGAACCACTACAGAATTTCTTCCTCATGGGGCTTGTGTAGTATCTTTTAAAGTCTGTCTCTGGCTCGCAGATAAAGTCTCCGCTCTTCAAATTCAGTGAGGTACAGATACCTAGAGTGGGCTTGGAAATAGGCACAACCTGCTAAAATCTCATTCTCAGCCAGCAGAGTTGGAAAGTTTTGGCCAATGGTCTTGCGTTCTTAAGATGCTGCTAAAAAGTAAGCCAAGAGTGTTGAAGCTGGGAGATGGAGAGCCTGTCAAACTCCTGTCCTTGTGAACTGAGTCTTTTTTCCCTCTGAAAGTTACTGCTAAACTAATTGCTGGATGAATGCCGCTTCACTTGCGCTAGCTGAAACTAGATGCTGTAAGAGTAGAAGGTGTTGAAACGTGCCTTTTACAGTTGATGTTCAGAGATGAAGTATAGCCCTTGGTCAATTCTTCACATGCTTTTTAGTCCTTACTCAAGCAATTGTGCCTACACATGCTTTGCACTGAGGGTCTTTTAACAGCTGAGTTACCCAACACCTTTCTTTTTGATGTGTGGCTGAACATTCTGGATGAACTCTTTAAGATGGCTTGCAATTTTCGCTTAGAAAGGAAAACTTGTTTTTAAAATTAGCTTGCAGCAAAAAGACTTCATGAAGAGCTAGATTAAGTGAATAACTACTAGTAAAGGTAATAATGTAGTAGCAGTAAGATTTGAAGAGGCAAAGAACTACATGTCACTGCATTGCTACCAAAAGTAGTGCTGCATGCCTTTGAAAAGACTTTTGGTCTTTTCAAGACTTTCAAGACTTACATGCAAAAAATTTGAAGCTGCACCAGGATTATTCTCTGCATAGTTTATTCTATTTCACTATTTTAAATTTGTCTTTGGGTTTTGGGGAAACTTCCTGACTTCGTAGGAATTTGGCATCCTTTGGGCTTAGGGAACTGGGACACATGAGAACATTAAGTTTACTTTGCTTGAGGTTTTGTAGAGAATGTTTCTGGCAGGTGGTGAACCTGTGCAGTGCTGCTCTCCCCTGACACAAGTGGTAATTAGGAGCACTGTGTCATGTACTGTGGTATTGCCAGTTCACAAGTTCACAGATGCTCTTGACACAACTTACAGGAGTGCTGATATATGGAAAAGAGATATATGGAATTTAGAAAGTTTTCTAGTTCATATCATACAATCACAGAATGGCTTGGGTTGGAAGGGTCCTTAAAGATCATCTCGTGCCGTGGGCAGGGACACCTTTCATACCTGGTTGCTCAGGGCCCCAACCAACCTGACCTTGAACACTTCCTGGGATGAGATACACACAGCTTTTCTGGACACCCCATTCCAGTGCTCTCACCTTCTTCCTAATATCTAACCCTACTCTCTTTCAGTTTGCAGCCATTTCCCCTTATGCTGCCTCTACATGCACTTGTAAATAGTCTCAGAGTATAAAGAAGATACTTTTATCTTAGTACTTGGAATCTTGTGACTAAAACAAAAACTGGAAAATGTGTGTGGATTAGGTAATTTTTGTAGCATTAACACACTGTTCCCTTTTATATATTTCTTTTAATTTCTTGGGTTGTAGTTTGTTAAACTTGTGGTAGTGCTCCTTTTAATGTAACTTTAATTTGAATTTTACTTCCTTATGATGCATATAGTTATTATCTAGATTTTTCTTCTTGTATGTCAAACTGTGAACTATATTAATCCAGAATAAGTAAGGACTTTATGATGAGTTTTTTCAGCTATGTATATTTTATCTAAGACTAGGCTGTTTATATCTGTTCTTTTTTAACGAGTCAGTAAGATGTAAACAGTAATGTTGCATGGAGTAGAAAAAAGAGAACACAAGTATCTTTTAGCTACTGAGAAAAACTGCTTTAAAAGTCATCTCCCTTACTTTATTTTCCTATAATGGATGTAACTATGGATATATTGCAGATGAAAGAAAAGCTAATGTTTGAGGATATACTCCAAACAAAGTAGCTTGAGAGAGTAGGGGTTCTACATGCCAGAGAATGGGATGTAACTGGTGTAAGTTGTCTTACAGGTGGTCAGTTTTGACTGACTGTTGTCATCAGTGTGGCAGTTGTGCTAACAGTGTGCTTTTGTGCAGAAGGCAACCAGGAAGAATAGTAAAGTAGGATGAAAAACAAAGTTCGAACTGTGGAGATTATTTCCTCTTACTTGGTTTTGGTGCTGTACTGCTAGGGCTGCTTAAACAATATAAAACTGATTTACTATGGCTTGTATAAGTTCAAGTGAATGTATTGGTGTGTGTAATCTCTTATCTCTATCCTGGTGACTTGTTTGGCTGGCATAAGTCAATTGGCTTCCTTGGAAGGGTTATCTTGGTAGTAAAGTGTAAATGCAAGGTTAGTTGTGTACAGATCTGGTTTGTAATTGTTGTTTGCTAATCTTAAATTGAGCAAATATAATTGCCAGGAGTCAAAGATCAGGATTAAAATCTGTGCTATTAGGGATCTTACCTTCTGCTCAAGACATTTTAGAAGGCTTTCATCATGACCGTTTTAGGTCATCTATGCACTCGTGACTCTATTCCAGCATTGTAAATGGCCTTGTGACCTCAACTGTAGGTGGTTTATTGGGCTTTTTTTCCTCTATTGACAGAATTGAAAGGTTGTAAAGTCTGAATTATAGTTTGATATGCCAAGTATTTGATACTTTGCAGCCCAGAGGCCTGCATACAGTGTTCTGTGGTACTGGATACTTTGCACAAGAAGCAATTGCATTTAAGACAGCTATTTATAGTTTCTGTACAGTCTAGTTAAGTCTGCTTTTTGTAGAATTCTTCTGTGGTTCTTTATTTGCTGTCATCAAAACTGAATTGAAGTCTGTCATCTGTGGCTGAATTTTATTAGATCTATGATTTTTTAAAAAAATTTGTAATGGATATCATTCAGGAGGATTTTTCCATTTGATGGGCAAATATCTACCACTTTGTCATATCCCCAGTGTAAACTGTTCAAGAAGCACATTCACAGTGGATCAAGAAATGTTATTTAAATCTATATAATGAAGAAGTCCATTGATGCCTGACTCTTTCAGGCTGAAGTTCCACACTGTGATCTGAAGTGTAAGCTGCAGATAAGGTGGTTGCTTCTGTCACTGACAGAGGGGAAGGGAAAAAGGGAAGCAAAACTGAATAACGCCCTCGGCAAGATGAAATTAATATTGACTGTGGTTTCAGTTCCTAAGGTTCAGTAACCTTTACAAGCCATGTTCAGAACAGTTATCTTTGTGTAGGTTCACTCTTGTGAGGAAGAATGCAGAAATTACCATTTTGAATCACAGGAGAGTTTCTGAAACCTCCATGTCTAATGTAGCTGTAATAGAGGACTGGAAAGAGAATGGGAAAACTGGAATTGTGTGCTGGGGAGCAACTTTCTGACCCAGAGGAACTGCTTATATATTTAATGGTGTGGATAGATTCTACCATGGATATGTCCAAACAGCTTTTTTTCCTGTGCATTTGTGTGAAGTTCACGTACTTGGACCTGGATGCATACTTCCTTCACATTGTTTTTGATAACTCCTGTTTGTTTTGAGCCTGTCACCTGTTGAGTTTCACCTAATACTTGTTACTTCTCTTCTTAGAAGTTGCTGAATCTGAATCTGTCATTTTTGCTTGAGCCTGAGTCAGTGATGTTTGGTGCACCATAACTATCTTGTTTTACACTGAAGATAGCAATCACAGAATATTTGACACTGAGCACTATTTGCAGTTGTATATTTGAATAGAGCATGTGACTGTTTTAGGCTTAGCACAATGGAGTTTTTTGGGTTTTTGGTGCAAGTTTGAAAATGTTAAGTCAGACCTGGCCTTTGTGGGTTTGGTTTTTTTGGAGTCCACAGTGCATTTGTTTCTTTTCTCAAGAGACTTCAAATTATTTGCTCCCCGTTATTGCACCTACAGTGATCTGAACAGAACAGCTTGGCCATATTCACATTTGTATAGTAAGTGAACAGATCCGTGTATCACTGGGATGAGCTGTGCATTAACATCAGGAAAATATATTCTCTGGCAATTTAATCAAGAATACACTTGCCTGAGTGCTGTTTCCTGTCCTAAGGCTTACCAGGGATTGTGTCTTTGTCTCTGAAACAAGTTGGAAAGAAAGGGTTCAGTAATGTGAACTTGATCTGCCATGTGGAGCTTCCCAAAAGGTTTGACTAAAAGGTTTTAGTACTATTTCCATCACTTCAAAGGGTAAGAAAACCTGTGTCCTAGTTGGCCCTTACTTACTTCTATATGCAGACTACTATGGAATAGAAGTACTAGGGACTTGATCTCTTGTAAGTCTGATACATCCTAATGGAATGGTCACAGTTTTACTTTGTTCCTGTTCTGGGATGAGTTGACAAATTTGGCTTATGGTTCATAAATGGCCTAACTTTCTGCTCCATGTTTCCCTTAGGCTGAACGTTTTTTTTCCTTAGGAAATAATGCAGACTTCCAAGCAGATATTTTACAGATTAGGTAAGGGCACTGTATATGCTTTCTCTCCTCTTCCAGCAATTCCCAGAGGACAGGACTTAAGCAGTTTTTGGCTCCTGGTTTTGTTTTTTCCAGCTCTGTGACTTCCTGTAGCAAATATCTAATACTGTGGTTGCAGACGGTCAGTTCTGCAGAACTCAAGAGTTGGTTCTTTTTCCAAGTCCTGCCTGCTTGTACTTAATCCAGATTTCATTTGCGCACATGCATTCCCTGGATGAATTCCACAAAGGCTGGGTAGCTTTAAAGAGCAAGAAAGCCACCTATTGTGAGAATTTCTTTTTAAAGGAAAACCCGTGCGTGTGTCATTTGTGATTTCATTCAAAGCTATGATTTGATATTATCGTATTAAAGCCTTGAGTGACAGGTATGAAAAAACAAAGCCATTTAAGTAGATAGAGGCATTAGTCAGTTTGCCAGAGAATATGTCTTAATTTGTCTTGGCTTGCTATGCATTCAGCTGGTGGAGGGCAATGTTTTCTCCCTCCTCTATTAAAAACAGTAGATTCAGTAAGTACCTGATGTATTTGTGCTGTTACAAAAGGAAAAAAATTACTTTTTAAAGGACTTTGTAGAAGTCTTTTCTAATTGAGACTTGATTTTGTCAGATAAACTAGCTTGACATCTTATTCAAGTTGTACTGTTCCTCTTAAAGCAAACCTTGATCTCCCCAGTATAAGGAGACTTTTACTATTCTATTAGAATAGAGCAAGATGAATTAACACCTCTCAAAGGCTGCTTAGTACTTGGGAACAGATCCAGAGAACAGTCTTACCTTTAAGCTGTATCAAAATGGATTGCAGACTTTGAGTGGAAAGTAAGTTAGACTGGTTGTTCTCTTGTTGATACTAGAGCTCTAGTTGGATATCCTGGAGTTCCAATGTTAGATATTAATAAGGGCTCTATGATTTTGGGTATGCTTACTTAAAATAAGGGTTGTAGGAAAGGTAGTCTGTTAATTATTTAGTATAAATCCTGTCTTTTGCTGGTTATTCAAGCTGAGAGTTTTGTGGAAAGTACTCCAAGGTACTTTCAACTCACAAGGCATATATACAGATTATATTAGCTATATAAATAATTATGTTAGTTAGACTGCAGAAGCTATGTTTGCTTTCATCATGTGGCAAATGTGAAGATAAGACCTATAGTGAAAGAGTATCTTTGAAAGTAGCTTTACTTCTTGTGTGATATAAGCTAAAAATATGTCTAATAAAAATTCAATGGAGATGAACCACTTGACTCTTACCGAGCTTCATTGCAAGTGTTCTTGTGATGTCACTTAAGTAACTGAGTCTTTGTCCTCTTTCCTGCAACAATCTTCTTCTGGACATCCAAATGACTCTGCTTCTTAATCTTTTGGGATGAGGAGCACTGGGGACATTTGAACCTGGTCATCAGTTTTAATCGAAGTATTGTTTGATCTGTGGTGTCAAAAGCAAGTTGTTTTAAAAGAAATTCTCAAAGTTAACTCATTTAAAATCATCCAGAGACTTAGCAGGAAGACACTAAGAAAAAGCTGAAAGGGAATTTCATGCTAACATACCCTAAAACCAGACTTTCTTTGGAGAAGTGCTGTGTAGTGCTTGCTGTGTTACTCAAATTTTCATTACAGTTTTGGTATTTAAGAAGAACATTCCTAATATAATTTTACATCTTTTTTTTTCCATCCCAAAGTAGTAGCTATTTACTTTATCCCCTTTATGTTGCTTTAATTCTATAGTGACTGAGACATCTAATGCTTGCAGTGGCCTATATCTTGCAGTTATATCTACTGAAACAAAGCTGTAATTAAGGCATGCTTTTTTAATCCTTTGGGGATTTTTTTTCTGTAAAAAGGTTAACAGATGCTGTAAGCTAAGCCTGTTTTTGGCCCACTTTGTGTTAAAAATTCCATTTTAGAGTTACTTTTTAAAATTTTTTGTGGGCTTCAGAAAAAAAATTATACTGTTAACTGAAATTTGTTAATCCTGGTTTTAGAACAGTCTTGGTCTTTCCAACGCCGTCTGCACATTGTTGCAATCCAACTCAGTTTGTTATATAACTAGGACAAAATGTGGCAATCCTCAGT
This sequence comes from Serilophus lunatus, assembly GCA_013399895.1. Classification (NCBI taxonomy): domain Eukaryota; kingdom Metazoa; phylum Chordata; class Aves; order Passeriformes; family Eurylaimidae; genus Serilophus; species Serilophus lunatus. The sequence continues at coordinate 325,434 of VXBA01003768.1, read as the reverse complement.
AAAGCAGTAGGTTGTCTGCCTGTTTGATTAGATCCCACACGGCCGATGAGTAGAATTGAGGCTTTTTTCCTTCTGCGAGAGACCAATCCAACACATGATTTTTGTCTTCGTGGAAAATAATTGTGAAGTTAGAGTTCTTATTTGTGACACTCAAATATGTGTTGCTGTGGGTGCACATGTACTTGGGGTTAGATGGGTATATATGCATTTTTTTAATGCATGAAGGCAAAATAAGGACAGTTTTCTGTGCATTTCAGCTGCCTTAACTATCAATGCAATGCCTTCGGTATTTCAAAAAAAACAAAGACTGATCAGCAAAAAGTTTGTCCTGTTTCTTTTAGCTCAGCTTTTTATAGATATAATTTCGAAAGTTCATGCTTTTGCAAAAAAAAAAAAAAAAGGCTCAGTTTTAAATTCCCATTTACAAAAGCTTGAAGTATTGTCCTGAGTCCAGTGGATAATACTAGCCAAGGATGTTCTTACTTTTTATACTGGTCAAATGAATCCTCTGTTCTCTTGAGAACCTTTAAATCTGAAAATAGTGCTTGATGGATCAGTAGAAATAGGTGAAAAAATGACGTCTCTTGAATAAATGCGGTATCCATTGTGGACTGGGAAATATCCAGGACTCCTCTGCTCCTCTGGACTCTTTTAAATCGTGGGTTTCTTGCTTTGAACAGTCAGTATTAGGACTGACTGGCTGATTAGGTATTTGTGCTATTAATGGGGCTTGGTAGGGAATGGTTACTATTGTCAGCCATGCAGAAGAATGAGAGCATGAAGCACGAGGTGCTGCAAAAACCTTTGTCTGCCCTCAGAGGGCTGAAAGTAGGGCTAGTAGATTGTGGAATTCTGTAGGAACTGATAAGGTGGCTGCTTCAATAATTGTAGTAGGACTACCCCTTGTGTTTGTTAGCCTACAGGGTTATCCTTGAAAGCCTCACTTCACACAACCTGTGCTGAATATTCAGAGGCTGCTCATCTGTCATTGTTACACCTCCAAAGACTATTGGTGCCTATCATAAAGAAATGGTATTTAGCTGGATGAATATTCTTCATGACAGCCCTTCCTATTTCTTTGTTGATACAGGATGCCAGAATGGATGAGGTTTGAATGGCTCTTTGGAAATGATCAACAGTGGAAATTGAAACAGATGGTTGCTCACTATCTTACCCAGTTGGGTTTTCAACGTCTTCAAGGGTGCAGATTTCTCAGCCACTCTGGGCAACCTGTTGCAAAGTGTTCAATAACCTTTTCATGAAATTACATTTAAACCCTTTTTCAGTGTATTTCATTTTGTGCCCACTGGTCAGCAGTGAGAAGAGCTTGGTTCTGTCTTCTTTACTCCTTCCCCTCAGGTAATTCACTACAGTTATAAAATCCCTATGAGCCTTCTCCAGGATTAGTAGTTCCAGTTTTCTTGGCCTCTCCTCGTGTGAGAAATGCTCCAGTTCATCTGTCGGCTTTGTGGCCTTTTCCCAAACTCTTTCCAGTATGTGCTTGTGTCTGCTGTGCCCTGAATTCCAGATGAGTCTCACCAGGGCCCATCCCAGGGAAGGATCACCTCCCTTAACCTGCTGGTGGTCTGCAGGCTGTTGGCTGCCTCTGCTGCAGGGATGGGTGTTGCTGGCTCTCATTCCCTGTTCATGGAGACCCCCAGGGCTGCTTCTGTCTGCTTCCATGGGTTTTTTTTCCAGGAGCAGGACTTGGTGCTGCCCTTTAAACTTCCTGAGATTGGCATATTGGCTCACAGGTGTCCAGCTGGACTTCGTGCCACTGGTCACAGCCCTTTGAGCCTGGCTCTTGAGGTAATTTTCTGTGCTCTGACATCCAAGTTCCTGGTGGTTGCTCTTGCTGGTAACAACAAAAGCAAAGGTGTGAGTACCATGGCCTTTTCTGTATATCTCGAGTGTTTAGCAGAGGGCCTGGCTTTGGCTCCTCAGTAACCTGTTTCAGGAAGCGATAATCATCAATACACTCCAAAAACCACCTGGGTTTCTTGTGCCCTGTTGTTTCCCTTCCAAGAGGTAACAGAGTACTTTGTATTCCGTGTGAGGACCAGGTGCCTCTGAGTGTGAGGCTTTTTCAGATGTGTGAACAAGATCTCCTGTATTTTGTCTTGATCAGGTGATGAGTCCTGCCACAGTGTCACCCGTGTTGGCCTGCCCTCTCATCCATGACTCATAAGCTCCCAGCCGTTTCATTGTCCCTTGCAAGGTATCCCCACTGCTCTTCCAAATAAAGGGCAATTTTCCTTCCTCACCATTCCTGACTGTTCTAAAAGAGCCCAATATCTAGCCATGGCAGTATCTGGGTTCCAAAAATTAAATGTGGCCCTGTGCAATTTTTGCTTCCATAGCCCTTCCCTATTCTCCTTTCATCCTCATAAGGTGCTGTTCTTGTAAGCTTTGTGCAGACTCTTAGATCTTTCTGGAATTGTAAAAGGAGATTCCTCCAGCTGATTGCCCATGATCCAGGTCATCATTCATTTAATGATAGTGAAAGTGAGGAGGTGGGGATGCAGAAGTCTCTGGTTGCTTACACTATTACTGTGTATTAAGATTATTCAACAAGTTGCTGGACAGCCTGTTTAATTTTATTCAGTTTGGTATTCATGTCTGAATAGTCATTTCCTCATAACCCTGTCTTATGCATTGAAAGCTTTTGGTCACTCTTTAAGTTTCCTCCTTTCCCCCTCTACCTTACGTTGAACATAGTGGGGTTATAGTGACCTCTTACTGTTATCGTATCTAGTTTTTCCTTTCGGGATTCTTAAAATTTTTGCTATATATTCCACTAGAGTCTGGATTTCAGAACAAAATCTTTGTATTATACAAGGCAATTATTCCTTCCCATCTTTTCCTTGCGTGTCACTTACTCATTGGCAGCCCATACTTCAGTATCAGTACTTCAAAATTAATTTTAAACTGGTGAAGGAAAACTTGAGGAGTTATCTTCCACAACTGAACGTTCCACCAAGTCAATGTTAGTTTTTCCTTAGATGAGCGTTTAATTTTGTTGCTGTCTGAAACCCATGGTCACAATTTGGGGAAGCTAAGGATGGTCTTTTAAGTTTTAGTAGTTTTGTATCTTAATGATGTGTTGCTCTTTTTTCAGAATACTCCAAGGGACAGTTATTTTTAAGTGGTTTCTCAAACTCAAAGAGAAACCAGAAACTAATTTCAGAAGCCGCTCTGCATCTCTGGTATTCACGTCTTAGTACTGATGATGTTGCTCTGTCTGAGACTGGGCAGAGGATTCTGTCTCAGGCTCCGTGCTGAGGCAGCAGGCTCATTGTCTTGCAGTTGCCACAGTGGGGGAGGATTGAAAGGTTTTCCATCCGCCTTTATCTCAGTGACCTTTTCCAAGCCGGGAATAGCAGTTGACAAGGAAAAACCTAAACAGTCATTTCTTTTGAGGGAATCTGTACAGTTTTCTCTGGAGTTTTGTAAGCTGAAAAATAAATTGAAATTGAGAAGGTAATATTTTCTGTTTTCAAAATGCCATTTCTGCAGATCTTTGGCTTAGTGAGCTTCCCACGCAATACATACTTGGAATTTGTTAAACTGCTGTTTGTGAAGACTCCTGTGTTTAATTCTTCCAGCAGCTTGCATGAGTGAGGTAGAATAAAAGTTCAAAGTAATGTCAGCATGTGAAATGTTAACAAGTAAAAGCATGATAAGATTCTTTAAGTATTCACAGGGATTTAATTCTCATCATCTCCTTAATGCAGTGACTGTGTAGTTTTCACAAACTCTTATTTGCTTGTTCTTTCAGGCTGAAGGTTTGGAAACAGATGCTGGAAGATGTTAGCTGTGGATACTGGGGTTGTGGAGGAGTGGTTATCAGAGTTCAAGGTAATATACTCTTAATATACTTAATATACTCTTTGCCAGTGGTGTTTGAATTGCTGCTGGAGCAGTATGCAGGAGTGCTTGATTCCTGTAGAAAATGAAAACTAGAACAGCGATGGGTTTTGCTGAGATGGTGTGAGAAATGCAAACTCTGGTTGAAAAGGTGTTTTTCCTTGTCTCTTTGACATATTTCCTGATACAGAGCAGTGATAGTGTGTATCATAGGTGAATGGTTTTGTTGTTTTGTGTACTAGACTTGACTATAGGTTTTGCTCCTGGTCTGCTTAGGTACACTGGGAATGTGTTTTCCTGCCTGTATAGTGGAGTATAATCTCCTCTGGAGGACTGCAGATAAGTACTGTCAGAGCTATGTTAAGTTTAAATTCACAGCTTCCAAAGGGTTGTTAAAAAGATTAGATTTTTACTTTTAAGTACTGTCGGAAAATGTTTAGTGTTAGAGAAGAGCTGTTTGCATCAATTGGAATTTATGTTGCTGGCGAGTGAACTGTATCTGATAATGTTCACTACCTGTGGGCAGTCAGTCTTGAGAACTCCTTGAAGTATGGGTCTGAAAACTTAAGTTTCATGGTACCTCTGAAACTCTTGGTTTCTACCTATTTTACATCCACTCTCATTACATTCTCTGTGAAACTGCGAAACTTTAGAATGCCGTGTGTCTTCTGGCAATGTCCTGAAAACAGTGATTTCCATGGTAAGGATTTCTTTACTAAACAAGTTTTAGTTTACTCTAAACTCTGATAAATAGTAACTTGCAATGAACAATTGCTGTTGGAATAGCTGTTGTTTTTTAAGGATAAAAACTGCTCATAATACTTCTATTTCAGACACTGCCAGAAGCATCCATATCCAGCTATGCTACCAGTTTGAAAGACAAGAGTGCTTTGATTTCATCTCTTTATAAAGTAATTCAGGAGCCACAGAGTGAAGTGAGTATATTATTGGAGCTCTCACCTAAAATGTCTGACATGACACTTATCAGAATAAAAATAAGACCTTGCATGCTAGTTAGTTGTGTTCTAACTACAGATTTACATGAAGAGTCTCCTTCAAAATGTTTGTTCTTAGCAATGACATACTATCATGGAAAGAAGTCATTAAGTTTTGTAACCTCCTGATCCTGGCTATGTTGGTAGGTCCCACCCATGGGCTTCAGGACTTACAGAATTGAGAAACATATTTAGGAATTGAAAAGATGTTTTGAGTCTTACAGATTTCTTTCTGTAGTTACCTGAATGTGAATCTATACGTGTCAGAAGGTTGCCTTTTACAACCCAAGAGAACAGTTATACAGATTCTCAACCCTTTTGTTGTTACTTGGGTTTTAGGTGTTTGCTTGCTTGAAATACATACAGTATAAATACATGGATTTATACAGTGGCTGTACCCTTGCTGAAATGATGGAAAATATTAAAAAAATCAGGAGGAATGAGACAGATTTGCTCAGTACCTGTACCAGGGTAGGTTCCATATCCCATGACTGCCTGTGTTTTAAATCTCCAGGTGAATTCAGAACCTACTGAGCCAGGTTTAGTTCTTGTTGACTCACCTAGAATCCGGCAAACCTTGTCTGTATTGTTTTAAAATTGCACCAAGTCCTTACTTCCTTTGCTGAAAAGACCCAGCAATAAGGAACCTTTCTGAAGTTTGAGATTATGCCAGTAATAAAGGTCAGAGGATAAAATGCTGTCATTTTTAGAGAGAAAGCTCATAGTGAAACTCCCGAGTTGTCCAGCAAGGAAGAAATACAATTTTTCTTTGCTGCTCGGAAAGGCATTCTGAGTCATTCCAACTGCGAGTCAGGCCTGTCTGGTGTTCAGAATGCATTTCAACATGTAAATTAATCTGATGAGTCTCCCTGCTGAGAGCCAAATTAATGCTTTCATATGTCCTTTGATTTCTTACTACTTCTGGCTATCACTGGGTTTCGTGGGGACCTTAGTAGCAGGGTGCAACAGCAAATTCTGCTTGCAAAGGTTGTTGTGATAATTCTGGGGGCAAGGTATTGAAGATTTCCCTGTTAGTGCCCCTTTGAATTGAAAGGGAAAGCCAGTGCTGACAGTGAGTGTTGTGCTGCTGTGGGAAAAAACCCTAAAGTCTTTATTTGGGCTGTTCTCCAAGTAGCTGTTGCTTTTTGGAAAGGGCTACTTAGAGCTTTCCATATTGTGAAAATAATTACAAACTAGCAGTTAAAAAGACAGGTAATATCTTTCAACTGTTACTCAAGATATAATGGCAACTTGCTTTACAGTGTAGGGTATGTGCTGTCATTTCTTTCCTCGTGGAGGTAATGCAAGGGGGGAAGATTAATGCATGGACAACATAAATACTGCTGAGATTAAAGATGGACAAACAACTGTACCCCTTTGAATATATGTACTTATAATACAATTATCAGTACTGTAAAATTGTGATTAATCTTGTTTTGAGGAATGGATGTGGTCTTTTTCTTTAAGCGTTTGAAAAGTAACTGTGTACTTGCACGTGTAACTGCACCTTCCTGCTGGTTCATGTTTGCTTTTCATATGGCTTGTCTTGGTTTGCTTATCCAGAAAATTAATGGGGAAAAAAAATCAATAATTCCTTCTTGAGATAAATGAACTACTTGTTCAATATTCACTTCATAGTAGCTTTGTTAGTAAAGACTTTGTTAGTTGCTTCTGAGGTTCCTTAGTAGATGAAAAATGTAATTCCATAGAAGGAGAGTCTTCAGTAGATGTGAAGACTTAAAGGACTTCTAATTGTCTCAAGACTCCAACAGAAATGAAGAAACATGTGAGGTTTGTTTTTTTACAGATTGAAGATCTTTTGCTTTCTGCTGTTGCTGTCCTTTCATATAGGAGCCATACAGTCATTTTCATTAGAAACAGTCTTTGAAGTGTGTAACACGTTTGGATGCAGCTTAAAAGGAAGAGGGATGAAATTGCTCGAACATTCTTTTGTTCAAGCATTAAAAAATGTTTCAGTCTAGCTACCTTTTAGAAGTATTTAGGTGTAAAATGATGCTTTGAAATGGTAACAAGCAATGCATTTTGATATTAGCTTGTAGCATGTGGTGGCATTTTGAGGGAGAAAATCTGGTTTTGTACTGATGATGCATTTAAATGTGCTGATACAAAGCTGTCTCAACAGAGATAATGATGTAAACATGGATACCTGTCATAGCTATTTGTGTGCTTTTTAAAGTTCAAGCACATCATTTGGAACTGATAGTTCACTGTGGAAAGCATGCAAATTATGTGAAATGTGTAAGCTGAAGATGGAAAGCAGTTCTGCTGGTAAAGTTTTCTAGAAGGATCTTTGTTACACTCCTTCCAACTGATGACTAGTTTAGCTTAGCTTTTTTTGCCTTTAAATTTAGATTATCTATAGATTCTTCACAGATGATTTTCCAAATTGAAGCTATATCTGTGAGAAGCTAAAATTTCTTTTCGTTGAATGGATCAGATTGTTCCAAATTCCTTCTTAAAAAAGAACCAAAACATGCTAAGACCTTTCAGTTTCAAAAGTAACTTTGAGAGGTGAAATGTTGAATCAACTTTTTGTGTTCAAGAGGAAAAGCAAATAAATTTTTTGCCTAGCGTGATCTGGTGGTTTTGCCTGCTTTGCTGCAGTAAAGGGAACAATATAGAATTGAGTTTCTTAATTTTCTGAAATCCTGTTCCACTAAAACTAAAGATATGACCTAGACTAATGGCAGAAGAATTGAATTTAGTAGTTCATCTGGCTTTGAAAGTGCTTACTGTTTTTAACAGTATTTTCTGCTTGGGTTGGGAAATCTCCTGATTTCCATACATTGACTCACAATAGTTAACACAATGCTTCATCCTCTAGCAGAGGTAGGTGGTAGCACAAAAGTGCTCATTAAATCTAGAAATACAATGCAAGCTGATTGCTTAATTATTTTTAAGTCCTTTTTTTAACTTGATCTAGCTCAAGGTATTACTCTCAGTTCAGTTTATTACATCCCTCTTATAAAATTTGGTTTTAAAATTACTCTCAAGGCTTCCCATTTCTGTCTCAACTTCTATGTATTTGTATGTTTTCTGGAAGATTTTAATGAGTGGGGAAAATGAACTCTTTCTACTGTATACCGAGTTATTGTAGTACTTTGCATTTAAGTATTATGCACCTCTTCTCACCAGGTGGGTAAAAGCTTCTAGCAATTTGTGTGGATGCAGTCGGGATTCTAGGATAGCAAGACCTTTTGCTCAGGTACTTTTCCTGTGTGTTAGAGATTACTGAGAGTATGATATGAGGTGTCTGATAACAAGTATCCTCCATTTATGCCTTTGAAGCTGGAGGAAGTAAGCAAAAAAATGAGTGAAAGCAGCCATTGGAATTCTTTCTTCACACAGGATGGATGGCTCTGCTTTTACCGTCCAAACGTACGATATAGGGATGAAAATTGTATAATGTGACTTGGGTAGCTATTGTGTCAGTCACAATAATAAGTAAACCCCAATTTTTATCAGTTTAATTTTGTTTAAAGGATTGATCCAGCCAAAATTGCTGTTTCTTGCCATGTTTTGTTCATTCCCGATTGCAATTTGTATTTCAGCTTCTGGAGCCGGTTTGCCATCAGCTCTTCGAGTTCTATCGCAGCGGTGAGGAACAACTGCTACGGTTCACGCTGCAGTTCCTGCCAGAGTTGATGTGGTGCTATCTTGCTGTCTCAGCCAGCAGAGATTTGCAGAGCAGTGGATGCATTGAGGCTCTTCTCCTAGGAGTTTATAACTTGGTTTGTTTTTGCGTGTAGTTATTCAGGCCAAAAATATTGGTGTGCTTTTGGGGGGTACTATAGGATGTTTTACTGGGGAATAATTATCAGTTTTGTTTCAGAATTGAAATTAAGTGATTGAGTATTTCAGTTTTGACTCTTCAGATGGAGGTTTGTGTCAGATTTGCGACATGAACTTTTATTCTTTGGTCAATATCCTCTCTGCTCTTTCTGTGGTTCTGAATTTTTTTCGTTACTTATTTCTTGGTATGGTGATTAAACTCACATTCTGCTTGAAAACTTTTCAAGGCACTACTTTTGAAGTGGTTGTCCATATTTTTCTGGGATATTTGGACTATCTTGGCTAAAATCACAAAAAATCACTTTCAACAAATTCTTAGTACCTGACTGCTGAACAGATTACTTAGCTTTGAGAAATTAAAGGTCTCCATTTTGAAATAACCTTGACATTCTGAAAACATTTTATATGAAAATATCCTATTTGTTGCTAAATTAATGATTTGAAGAACAGAATTAATAAGGAACTTTAGAAGCACTATATTTCAGTCTTTTTAGGTTGCTATAAAAAAAATCTAGTGTTATTATGTCCCATTGGCATTATTTTCAGTGTAGTTTTTATGTTTTGGATGTTTTAGGAAGGCTTTTTACAAAGTGAAAGAGTGATTAACTTTGTCTCCTCTTCTCATTCTGAAAGTCTGAAGAAGACAGCTGCTAGAAATAATCACAAGTGTCTTTACCAAGCATGTGAAAACCCTTTTTTCACCCAGGAGTCCGTTTATAAAGACCTGAACCCTTGTATTCTACTCCTCTTTAGGCAGAGTACAGGCTTTGAGTGTTTCCTGTGTGCTGAGTTGTATCTGACAGTGGGACATTCCTGGAAAGCATTTGGTCTGCTTTATACCTTAATTCACTCCTGTATTTCCATGATGAAGACACCTAAAATGGTTGACAGATGTGCTTATAACCACTAGGTTTTCTCCTGAAAGATTACATTTACTGTTAAGCTTGAAACCACTCCAGTAACATCTTCTCTTAGCTATGAACAGTTTCTTTCTCAATTAGTAACTTAGCTCTCCATCTCCAGCTGATTATGGGGTCATAAGAATTTTACCACAAGCTTCTGTAGAAAGATGTAGATCAACATGACTTTGAAATTTCCTCCTCACCCTTCTGCTTTAAGATATAATGAATTCTTATGCCAAAATAACGCCATGTTACTCATGCTGACTTTTTCTCCTCTGTTCGTGTTGTAACTTAAACAATCAAGATGCTATTGTTCTTCAGTGTCCAAGGTTGAAAAGGTAGTAGGTGACTTGCTTAGATAATTTTCTCTTTAACCAGCTACTTTGTTTTCAGAAAGAAGAGGAAATATGAGCCTAGTACGAATAGTAATTCTTATTTAAATATGTACAGTGGGCTCTTGGAAATCTGAGGGGATTAACATGTTCAGTAGGAGTCCTGCAGTTTCTTACTGAAGGAAAACAAAAAATTAAGCATTGCTCAGAATAATTTTGAATTGACTACATTGTGAGGGCTATGGAATTAGTGTGGCTGAACCGTGAGATCATGAACTGGTTTGTTCTACCTTCAGCTTAGAGACCTGACAGTGGTAGTGCACACAGCTGATTTTTTTTAATTTCCTGGCTGTAGGTATCAAGGTTTTTTAATACACTTCAGATCTTGAAATGCACTCCTGAAACTTAATTACAAATCTGATTAGAATGAAGAGTACAGATATGAATATTTTTAGATTTTAAAAGCTTGGATGTAGCCAGTTTCTCTACCCTTCTCCTTGAAGATATTTTACACATTGATGCAAAAGCAATATTGAAAATTAAAGTATCAATGGTTTATGTGGAGGCTGGAGGAACTGTGTAGCTTTTCAGAAGGAACAGCTCTGTATGCCTTTTTGGTACTTCACAGACTCATTTACTCCTTCATATTCTACTTTAATGCATGAGTTTTAATAATTACTGTGTGAAGTTAGATCTTCAGCCTTCTAAGGCATATGGGTGTTAGGAGACACTGAAGCTTCTCTCTAATCAGTACTTTAGGATATATGAAATGTGTTGCTCAAATTTAGCAAAGAGAGAAATAAAATCTAGTGTGTGATGTTGCTTGTTGATCAGGTCTGCTTTGGGTCTTCCAAGTCTCTTATTTGAAATAGTTCAGTGCTTGTCTGTGGTACATAACACATCTTGTTTTGTCCTTTCCATTAGTCTTCTGTTAACTTACATGAGCAAGAAGTCTGCCAGCTTAACACTATGGTGGCATCTTTCAAGAAAGTAGCTTCTCTAAAGCTTTGCATCCATGTTTCTTTTAATTCCACACTTACAGAGAGAGTTAGCAGACTTGAGATTTTGCAAATGCTGTGCTGTCTGCTGCTGTCAGACCGTATGAGACTTTAGCCGTTCCAGAGCTCTAATATTTCCAATTAGACATCTTTGTAGAGTCAGTACTTGATGGCTAAATAGTTTTCAGAACAGAATTATTGAGCATTAGTCTTCACAATTAGCAAATAGTGTATAATTAAGAAAAGATAATGCTGTTTAAACATACTCAGATTTCCTGTTAGTGTTTTTAAGGTGGATTATGTATGCAAAATGCATGGGACCTTTGCTAAGTCATTTGAGTAGGTTTTAGAAAATCAAACCAAATGCACTGTGCTAGAAAGCAAATAGCTAAATTTCTAGCTTGTAGCTCAAGTAGTTATAGTATCCCTATCTTCCCCTATAACAACATTTAACATTTTGTGATGTCTGGTTTCTGCAGTACAGAGTAACCATTGGTATCTTCTTTTCTTTTTCAGGAGATAGTTGACAAAGAGGGCCATAGCAAAGTGCTGAGTTTCACAATTCCATCTTTGTCCAAACCTTCAGTCTATCATGAAGTAAGTGTCATATACAGTGTGGAGTTGTTATTGGTTGAGAAAGGCAGAATGCTTTTTCAGCATGTTGCATGATGACATAGGAACATTTTCTTAGACTTCTGGGTCTCTGAGGTCTCTTCAAGATTGAATAGTCATAACTCCATAATACACGTGCACCAACTATGTCTTTTTTCTACTCTGAAGCCATATACTTTATCTGGTGTAAAATGACCTCTTAAATCTAAGACAGCTCAGCAAATAACCTTAAGCCTGTTGAACATTTATGTACAAATATGGGGTTGCATATCATTGTCTGTTTTCACTTGCATTATATCAAAATTTGTTTTGAATGACCCTTTTTCCCTTAGCCTTCCAGCATTGGCTCCATGGCTCTCACTGAGGGAGCTTTGTCACAGCATGGTTTGTCCAGGGTTGTGTACAGTGGACCTCATCCTCAGAGGGAGATGCTAACGGCACAGAACAGGTGAAATTGTATAACAGGGTCTTGCTTGTGAGTCAATGGATCTTAACTTCTTCTAGTTTTTAGAATAGTTTGTAGACTGAAGGTGGATAAGGTGCATGCTGTATTTTGTGGTTTGGGTATTTTTTTGTTTTTAAACACATGTATATATAGATGCAGAAAGACTAGCAGGGCATATTACTACAGAAGAAGAGGAAAAGCTTATTCCATTGTCAGTTTTATTGGGATGAAATAACATATGTATTTAAGTGTTGCAAATTTTCATGTAAACTTGTTTCCTTCAAAAAAATAAAATCAGTAATGTAAAACTAATGTTTCTTTTAAATCCCAGATTTGAAGTGCTGACTTTCCTTCTGCTCTGCTACAATGCTGCCTTAAGCTACATGCCTGCAGTGTCTCTTCAGTCATTGTGTCAAATTTGTTCAAGGTAGTTTCTGTAGGCTGTTTACACTTAAAATGGCATTTTCAACTTGAAATGCAATTAATTTGTCTTGGCTTTTATTACAAAAACAAACTTTGTGTTCCCAAGGGCTGCTTTTAAACTTGACTTTTCATAAGTGTTTACAGATGCATTATTTGCTTTTAAAGTATCTCTTATGTAACTTCATCTTGAGGTCTCTAAATAGGGAAACACTAACCTGGCTTATATGCAGGTTAAGCTTCTCCCCTAAGTGGAGAATTCAAGTAAAGGGAACTGTTCTTAGTAACAGTAGTTGCAGTTGTGTCAACTAAAGAAAACCAGAAATGTCTTTTAAAAGTGTGGTGAGTTTTGCGTTGCAAGTTTACGAAATGTATTTGGATGCTCTGCAAGTTGGAACTTTCTTGGAGTTACAGTGGATATTGAAACTAGAAATACATCCATTTTTACAGATAAATTGGGTATTTCCAAAATCAGATGTTAACCAACACCTGAAAAATGAAAATAACAAGGCCAAAAATGCCCACCCCAACCCCGAAATAAAACAAACAAAAAAAGCCCTCTTCAGCTTTAATTATAGTGTCTCTTTTTGATCAATTTCTTTTTTCAAAGAGGAAGAACTGGTAGTAAACATGTCTGTCTCTGGAGTTTTAGAAGTGGACTTAAGGTTAAAGGGAACATTAGAATGCTTTCCTTCTCCAGGAAACCCAAGAGACCTAGAAATCAACCACAGCACATTTTTTTTCCTAGTCCTGTTCCAAAACATCATAATGGATGCCTGTAAGATTTTCTCCTTTTCAGAGGAGGCAAGAGACTCTGGAGTACTTGGCAGTATTTACAAGAGTTTTTACAAGATCTTTGTTAGATATACTGCTCTAAAATGTAAGGTGGAAAATTGTGGAAAGGAGACTGATGTTACTTACTCTGCTTGATTAGGTTTTGATTGTATTTGGAATAAATAAATTTGTAAAGCCTCCAAAAGCAAGCTACCAGTAGATGCAAGTCTTTTAACTTGAAAATGCTGGCTGTTTGGATACAGAATTATTTAATACTATACAATTTGACTTCTTTCATAGTTCTTCATTCCTGACTGGTTTTGTCATCCATTTTTCTCTGTGTACTGAAAATCTCACTCTGGCAATATTTTAGGGAATATGTTTCAGAAGCCCAGAATATCTTTCAGAGTACTGTTTGGATGTGATGGAATCAATATTCTGCTATTTGGCTCTAAAATAACTCCTTTAATTGGTTAGGGGCTTTTTTTGAAGATGTGCAATGAATATGCTTTCTTCTAGTAAGTCTAATTCAATTTTGATGACTTTTCTAAAGAATCAAAAGTACCTATTTCTTCTTAATTACAAACGTGGGTTTTAAATGTGAAAGTTACAACACAGAATATTTTGTGCTGATCTCCAGTTGTAAATGCAGATTTCTTGCATCTGGTCAGTTAAGTCTGAGTCTCTTTTCATAAGAATGTTATCTTACTCTGAAGCTGATGTCATTCTACCCTTTTCAGAGGAAGTAATTCATACTGGTGAAGTATTTAAACTATATAAACTGCAAAGGTGGTTCTCCATTATTTGCTAACGACAAATGCGTGATTTCTTTAGAATTTGTGTCTGTGGATATCCTCGCCAACAAGTGAGAAAGTACAAGGGAGTCAACAGTAGGATTCCAGTTTCATCTGAATTCATGGTGCAAATGCTAACGGGGATCTATTATGCATTGTAAGTTGCTTTTTTTAGTGTGCATGTGAAGTAGAGGAACGTCAGCTTAACTTCTGTTCTTGTTCATGCTACCATGGAGGCATTGTGTGTTCTAGTGGGCAGATGCTGTGTCTAACAATAAGGTCCTCAGGAAGAGACACTTCTCCAACTAGTTAGCTGAAGTTACCTGTGTCATACTGGGGAATGATGGCTAGAACAGCACTTGATAGGTGTAACTGCTGCTGCGGAAAAAAAAAACCTAAAAACTTTTTTTAGCCATTGTCTGCTGTCCACATTTTTGCATGCTTAGTTTTGACATCAGCATTTCCGAGAAAAAAATAAAACTAGACTGATGTCTTCTACCCTTTGGACTTGGGAGTGTTGGTTGATAGGAAACTGAATATGAGCCGACATGGTGCCCAGGCAGCCAAGAGGGCCAATGGCATCCTGGCCTGCATCAAGAATAGTGTTGCCAGCAGGACTAGGGAAGTTATTTTTTCTTTATACTTGGCACTGATCAGGCCTCACCTTGAGTACTGTGTCCAGTTCTGGGCCCCTCAGTTTAAGAAAGATGTTGAGTTATTGGAATGTGTTCAGAGAAGGGCAACGAGGATGGTGAAGGGGCTGGAGCACAAGCCCTATGAGGAACGGCTGAGGGAGCTGGGGTTGTTCAGCCTGGAGAAGAGGAGGTTCAGGGGTGACCTTATTGCCGAATTGACCTGAAATGAGGTTGTAGTCAGGCGGGGGTTGATCTCTTCTCTCAGGCTCCCAGTGACAGGACGAGAGGACACAGTCTTAGGCTGCGTAAGGGGAGGTTTAGGCTGGATATCAGGAGAAACTTCTTCACAGAGAGAGTGATTTTCCACTGGAATGGGCTTCCCAGGGAGGTGGTGGAGTCACCATCCCTGGATGTATTTAAGGCTAGGTTAGATGATGCACTTAGTGACATGGTTTAGATGTTAGTTTGGTATGGATAGGTTGTTAACCTAGGTAAAGGTTGGACTTTATGATCTCTACAGTCTTTTCCAGCCTTGTTAATTCTGTGTGTAATAATGTTAATGTGTGATGTTTTCTTACTAACTGAAATAGAGACTTGTAATACAGGGATACTCAAAAGGCGGAGTAATATTAAAAAGTCCTGTTTGAATTTCAGAGTATTTTGTGGCTCACTGATCAATAGCTAATAATATAATTTTGGAACTGCTTGGCATGGCCAATGAAAATAAAACTTTTTCTCCACAGATGATACTTCAGAGTTTTCTAAATAGTTCATGCTAATGAGCACAAGTAGTTCCAATCCTCTATATGGAGGTCTCAAGGAACTCAGTCTGAAAAAACTAAATCTGTGGAGGTTGTGTGACCAAGAAGGTTCATCTTATTATGTATATATTTACCTTTGCAGTTATAATGGAGAATGGGATCTAGCTCGTAAAGCTATGGATGATGTTTTGTATAGAGCACAGCTTGAACTGTATCCAGAACCTCTGCTGGTAGGTATTGTATCTCAACATTTTGTTGAGTAGAATTTTTAGTCCAGGAAGTCCTTCCTGTGAACACACATGATACCACATCCTACCAGGAACTTAAGTCTGTGTCTGTGCTTGTGCAAATGGTTCCCTCTGTAAGTGCACACACATGCACAGATATTTCCAATGTCCTTAGTTATTGTGTCATGTTTCCTAGAGAGCAAACTGTTTTCAGTAGAACACTTCTAAACCTTCAGAACTTAAATAATATTGCAGAAGAAACTCTGAAGCAATAGCCCTCTCTTTAAACTGGGAACGTTCTCTTAAAAAAGTGGCAAGTATTAGATCTGAGAGCTAATTGCAGCCAGCATTTTTATAACCTGTGCAGAAAAGCTAGCATGCTTTTTCACCTTAAATTGGAATTGTACACAGTATTCGTCTTGAAGTAGTTTAAGAATCCCTGACAGAATTCTTCTTAAATTTGGATCTGTGTGTTAAAAACTTAACGGCATCTCTTCTATTTTAGGTTGCTAATGCAATAAAAGCTTCATTGCCTCAGGGTGCCATGAAATCTAGTAAAGAAGGTACAAGATGCATTCAGGTTGAAATTACACCTACTTCGTCAAGAATATCAAGAAATGCTGTGACTAGCATGTCTATCCGAGGGCATAGATGGAAAGGGCATGGTAAGAAACACATTTTGCCATGAATTCTCAGCTTCTTACACGTTTTTAAAATAATATTGAGGATTTTGTTGTTTTCCATCTTCATTGCCTGGAGACGGGCAGCATTTTGGAGCATTTTTTGACTGGTGAATAGGAATCTCAGTGCAGCTCAGATAAAGTACATTCTTTATTTCCTTAACCATGTTTTAAAATAAAACCCCTCACAAAACGTTTTTGTTGATGTGAGGTGTACACAGTTACTTCTTCTTTTATAAGACTGATGTTCCTGGTTTCATCTGAAAAGAAGTACCTAGGGCCAAGTAAATATTTAACAACTTTACTGCAGAACCTCATCTGTCTTAAATTACTTAAATAAAAATTTGAGAGTAGGGGGATAAATTACTCTATTTAGGTGTTGGGATTTAACCCTGGCCAACAACTATGCCCCACACAGCCACTTAACTCCCTGCAGTGGGATGGGGGAGAGAACTGGGAGAGTAAAAGTGAGAAAAATTGTTGATATAAAGAAAGTTAATCAGGTAAAGCAAAAGGCATGAATGCAAGCAAAGAAAAACAGGGAATTCATTCACCACTTTCCCTGGGAAGGCAGGTGTTCAGCCATCTTGAGGAAAGCAGAGCTCCACCACATGTAACCATTACTTGGGACCATCACTCCAAACATCCCCTGTGTTCCTCCTTCTTCCCCCAGCTTTACATACTGAGCATAATGCCATAGAGTGTGGGATATCTCCTGAGTCAGTTGGGAGTGGCTCTCTCAGCTGTGTTTTTGCTCACTGGTGGGGTGGTGTGAGAAGCAGAAAAGACCTTGGCTCTGTGCAACCACTGCTCAGCAATAGCAGAAACACACCCAATTTATTAACAATATGTCCAGCACAAATCCAAAACACAGCCCCGCACCAGATACTGCGAAGAAAATTACATCTGTCCCAGCCAAAACCTGCACATTTGAACACAAAGCAGAACATGAGTCTGGGCTGAGAAGTACAAAAAATGGCACTGAATTTACTGCAAAAGGAGAAATACCAACAAAGGATTCCATGAGTCTAAATGTTCTATTTCACCTCTTTTGCCATCTTCAGATGAGGGAAGAGCCACTGGACCAGCAATCAAAGCTGGCAGTGGCTTGTTCTGTCAGGGTTGTTAATTCTGGTGATCAGCTAAGAGGGCAAGTGTAGATAAGAGTGCTTTTCTAATAGGTTCAGTGAAGATTTTGTGCCATTAAAATTTCTGTATGGTGTGTACTACGTGAGCTTTTGTAGTATATGGACAGTTTAGTTAGAAAAATTTTGCCAGGCTACTTGTCATTAATGGCCAAGAGGTTCAGGTAAGTGTTGGGAAAATTATTTGTTAGTATGCTGTGAGAAGATGACTTTAAAATAATAATAGAACTTGCTGAGCTGTAATTGTAGACATTGGTGGTAGTAGAGTCAATAGTAAGCTGACAGAAGGAGTGAAGAGCAAAGAAGGTAAAATAACTGAATTTCTTTTCAATTGATTAAAAACTCCTTAAAACTGTCACACAAAGCTGAGGAACAAAACATTACTGTCTTTAGTGAGATCCAGTAGCAAGTCACTACTGGAATATCCAGAATGCCAACGACCATTTTATTCTTTCTTCAGCTGAACATTTAAGCATAGATTATGGAGTGGATGCCAGAAAACTGTAAGATACCTCAGCTTTTAAATGGACAGATGCCTTCTAAAGCTTGGCAGTTTTGTGAGCTAGTATTTTTGAGTGGTTTAAACGAGGTGGTGGAGGGTAACAAAGCTTAGGGATCCTAAGTGCTAGTTCATCCAGAGAAATTGAAAGTGTGTTAAAATAGACATTCCCTTTGTTTTTGTGTTTACAGGAGAAAAAATAGGAGAGGAAAATGTTACAGAATCAGTATTGGAACCATCCTTTTAAGAATGCAAAATTTTCAGGAAATACAGAAATCTAGAAATTTTTAGTTATTGCCGCCCTGCAGGGAGTGATGCTTGGTGAAGTTCAAGGAAAGATGTGTGGGACAGGGTGCCTTGCAGCAGGTAACAGTAAGATGAAAGGGAAATGAGAGTAACAGTTGAACTAAAAGATGGGATGGAATGCTGTGTTTGTGACTTAAAGCCTTTTTGAAGTCAGAGTCCCTTTTTCAAAATTCTTAATAACCTAACTCAGTGTCCCACAACTCCTGATAAAAGAAAGGTATGAAATACATCTTAAGGGTCAGTGTGCAGAAAGAATAACAAGACTCGTGTTTGCAGATGATTTCTTGAATTAGAATAAATATTGGAGTTGATAGAAATTAGATGACCAACCTTGTATGTCCTGACCATTATTCTCTATCTCATGGTCTAAGGGGAAAAATGTATTTTTGGGATTTATTTGTATTTTCAGTATAATAAAAATGAGTATAAACAGATTAGGAAGCCAGAAGAGATAGCAGAAACATACTGTGATCTTATACATTATGTGGGCCAGGAGATAGGATGAAGCAAAGTATTTCTTGAGGAAGAAAGGGCAGCAATTTTCAATCATTAGCTATTTGTGTAAAATAGAGAAAATAGAATTATTATAGTGGATCACATTTCCAGCTGAGAAGGATGGGCTTTGTTTTTTTCTTGTTTTTAAAAAATTCAGTTTACTATAAAAGTTTTCAGACATTAGACCTTGCTGGTCTTTGTTGGAACTCTAGAAAGAAGTCAGTTTTGAATAAAGGTTGACTTAACGTTGAATCTTCTTGTGCTACTTAACCCTGTAAGTTGGTCGTTTAGGAGAACTTTTTAAATTGAATCAGTATTGTGAATTCAGACATCCAAGATAGGTACTGCAGAGATACTAAGGGTGAAGGTGATTTGCAGAATGGATCATCTAATCACAAATGGGCAGTGTTTATAGAGTGAGTTGATACTAGCCCCCACTTAGCAACAAATTATTTAGTGCTATTGGATTGGATTGCCTATATATTATAAAACTTCAAAAAGAGGAGCATTAGCTCTTGGATCCAGCATTAGGTTTTTGTCGTTTGTCTAAATTCAAGCCTTAAGTGGCATCTCCATTTCTGTTCACAAATGGAGGGAACCCAGAAAAATCATACAGTAGTGTGGAAGGGACATAAATACCTAAACAAATGTTTATTTATGAAAAAACAGGGAAAAAACAAAGCAAGCCTTATTGGTACTTTCTTTATTAAAGTAAAATCTTCCAAACCGCCATATAAAAGAGTTGCTTGGGGAAAAACTCTAGTGTAGAGGTAATTTATGGGTTTCTTTTCCTCAGTTCATTATGGTAATGGCTATTCCCACAGCTATGGGAATGCAGCAGTGATGGGTAAAGTGCAGATATCACACCAGGATGAAATATTAGAAATGCACACCACCAAACAGGAATAACTTTTATACAACATCTTCAACAAAAAAAATCTGTCTGTTTTTCTGATTTCTGCTCTCTACTTTGAGTCTTCTTTCTTTGGAATTAGATAATTACAGCTTTTCTGCCTTTTATGGGGAAGGGACTGACAGCTAGGCTCTGCCCTTTCCTCTCTCTGGGACTGCAGGAAGGAGTTTGAAGATTGCCAGAGAATGGGCACAGGTTCATCACTCTAGTGAAGTTAGAGCCATGAGGCCAGTCAGAACATTGCTTTCTCCTCAATAACCTTTCTGCTCCTATGTTTTTAGGGAAAAAAGGCTGTACTTGATGGTAGTGGTGTTGTTATTATTATCATAATTATTTTTTATTTATTACTGTTGCAGTTCATGTTGCTCAGTTGTTACCTTTGTTATTGACAGGGGAAGACTTTTGCAAACTTTTGCAGTTCTCATTTGAATTTCCTGCCAAATGTCAGAAATTTAGCGTCGAATAGCAGCAGTCATTAATAGCATTTCCTTTGGATAGTGCAGCTAGTTAAACAGATACTTTCATTTGTCATTGACTAGCTAGAAAGACTCACGGTACTTGGAATTTTCAGGTAGAATCAGGAATAGCTCTTGCACTGGGGTACACTGATGTACATCCCTGCCAGAAGAACCTTCTAGCTCTGTTGTGATCAGTGCAGACAGCACAAATGCTAGTGAAAAGCCCAATGCTGGAGCCCACCTGACCTAGACGTACACTGTGCCTGCGCAAGAGTCCTCATTGAGGGGACAGGAGGAAAACAGGATCCCCTCCAGTTAAAGAACAGTAGAGCTGCCACTGTGAAAAAGCATCTCACCATAAATTCCTCTGGTTTTGGACTTCACACTGTCACTTATGTCTGTGCTGTCAGCTTGTGTCATGTCCACTAGCAAACTGGCTGGATTGTCTGGGTGGTCCTTACTTAATCCTTGGTTCTGAAAGAGCTGCATTATGAATAAAACACAGGGATTCAGTTGAGCTTTATTTTAAGCTGTGCTTTTAGTGCATTTTTAGTCTTGTCAAGTTTGTGGCTATGGTGTTTGCATATAGTACATACATATAACACAAAATCTATAGCTGTATAGCATATAGTGTAGTTCTTGCCCTTTTGTTTCCACGGTATACAGAAATACCTTTCTGATTGAAAATAATTTTTTTTAAATGAAGAAAGGAAATGGAAATCAAAGTGTGCTTGAGTTATTTTAGTCGTTTCACTGTTAGTTTTCAGGCTGACCACTGTGCAGCATGGTGTCATTGTATGTGTAGAATTTCTAGTCTTGCATGATAATATATGAAGTTAATGTGCCATTTCATTGTTAAAATAAGTTTCTATTTAGCATGGTGATACAGAGAATGTAGTCATAAAAATGAGTTATGGGCTGTTCAATGATTTCTGATAATCTGTTTCATGACCCTGAAAAGTTTCAATTTTGCAAGATCAAGCATGGGCTTTTCCAGTATGGGGTGCAGGCCAATAACTGGGAGATTGAGGACTGCAATTTTAGAAATAAAACAAAATTCCATGACTCGCTAATATTGCTAATTAACAAGAGGTTAATATGTGTACATCTGCTTTAATTTGTCATCTGTATCAGCTTTTGTTTCATGTTTTGTTTCAGACATCTTTTGTGTTTTTTTTTCTTATCCATCTTTAATTCTAGAACAACCAGAGAATGGTAGTGATGCTACTGAATTGGGCAACTTTATCATACCTGAGATTAGTGTCACAAGTGTGGCTGGAGAGAGAACCGGGAATGGGGAAAAGAGCAGAGCACTAGGAGAAAATGATGTTCAGCATTTACAGGGAGTACAGGAAACAGCTGCAGATCCTAGAACTGACAGCAAAGGCATGCCAGAAATCAGGAGGCAAAAATCTGTAAGAAAAATGATGGAGGATGGAATAAACTCATCTGGCAGAGTGCAGTTTTAGCAGAGCACTTGTAGCTGCACTCTAAGGTACCACCATTGATTGAAAGGGTCACTGCTGCATGTTTCAAGAATTAAAGTATGCAGTTAATGTTTTTGCATGTGTAATAACACAACTGCATGTACTGCACACGGCTTCGTCTGTGCCACAGACAATGATGTCATTCTTACAAGTAGATTTATTTAATCTGGAGAAAATACTCTCAGATTCAACATAACTTTGAATTCGTTAAACATGGAGTTTATGAAATCCAGTGATCAATGGTATGAAAAACCATCAAAATGGATGTGAAAAGTATCTTGCAATGTACCTTGGATTTGGCAAAATCAGCCTTTCACAGTGTACTGGAGGTCTCACGTTGTGCTTGAGTTTCCATCTCATACCACCAGACCTGTGATGCAGAAAGTGACCTTTCAGTCCTAAAGCATTCTTGGGTTGCTAAACATGCAGGTACCATTTTGGGTGTCCTGGGGCATTGATCACATACCTCTATAATTAATAGGCTTTGCCAAATCATGTAGTGGGTCACTTGCTCAAAGTAAGATTTACTTTTTTTTTGTTTTTTGTTTTTTTTGCTCTGTGTGGTACCTTCTAATCTCTTAAGTTTCTAACTTTCTGCATGAATTAACAAGTTTGCATTTCTTTTTTTTTTTTCCTAAAATCACAAAAAATATGAGATTGGGGGCATGCTTTCGATCTAGTTAATGTGGCATTATTTGCTGTAACTCAGTATTCTAATGAACCTTAATTCCAAAATGTCATGAAATAGGTAAGTGATTTATCTTCTGTTCTCGGTTCTCTTGCTTAATGGCTTCATGCTTGTAAATATCCAAATTGAGCAATATGTAAAATCAATAAATGTGAGAAAGTCAATTGCTAATTCTTTACTTCTGTTTCTACATGCAGGTAATTCTGACTTAGCAATTCAAGAAGAGCTGATAGAAGTATCTGAAACTGATGAAGGGTTTTACTCTAGGGCTGCTTCTAGTACAAGTCAGTCTGCCCTATCTAACAGCAGCAACGTGAGCAGCAAGAACCTTCTAGGGAAGAGCCAACGAAGGTCTGGAGGAAGCAAAGTTGGGGGAAAAGAAAAAGAAGGAGAAACCTGCAGAGAACACTTATCACGAAAACAAACTCAGAGAGCCATGAGTGAGAATTTAGAGCTTGTCTCTCTGAAGAGACTGACACTGACAACCAGCCAGTCCCTGCCTAAGCCTGGCAGCCACAGTCTGGCCCGAACAACCACTACTGTGTTTAGTAAATCCTTTGAACAGGTCAGTGGTGTCACAGTTCCAAACAATCGTGGTGGTGTCTCTGGTACAGAGGCAAACAGGTTTTCAGCTTGCAGTCTTCAGGAGGAAAAACTGATATATGGAACAGAAAGAACAGATCTCCCCATTTTAAGCAAACAACCTAATCAGCAGCGACCTCCAAGTATTAGCATAACTCTGTCAACGGATTGATGTTGAATTGGCCAGTATGAAAAATAAATTATTGAGGATTTATCCTGATATTGGTACATAAGCTCCTTAATATGCTATACATTACTTCCTGTAACCTCAAGCTTGTATAATCTTGCTTGGCTCACGTTTGCAGTAATAGTGAATGGGTTGTAATTATTTTGAGTCAACTTCTGATAGCTTGGAAAGTTCCTCTTTTTACAGCTTTATGAGAAGTTTACACCTTCACCAGTTGAAGAAGCATTGATCGGTGGTTTGGCCACTGACCCCATAGTGTGTGGCTTCTTACAGACACATAGTGTGGGAACAAATAGACCCCCTCTCCCAGATTCTTCTTCACTACCACTTGGCATAGGCAAAACTGCAAGTACTTCTTTAGAAGGAGTCTTGCAGTATTGCCATGAAATTTTGTAACATCATTGTTGAGAACAAACATTCTCTTATGTTAGCCATGAGAAAGCTGTGCTTACATGTAAGGTTAAAACTGGAAGCATCACTTCAGTGTTTGATGTTTGCTTCGGTGTTTGTTTGGTTTTGCAGTGGTGGTTAGTATATGTTGCAGTGTTCATCCTTCTTTATGCTTACATAAGTCCAATTTATAGATGCATTTTGGTTTTCCTATATGTCTTCAAAACTGGGCCAAAAGTTGTACAGTAGCATTACTTGTGGAGGGGAGTTGTTATCAATTGCTGTAGTAGTCACTCTTTGGACTTTCAAAATTATGTGACAGATTCTGTCTTTTTGATTCTTAAATATCAGTTGCAAAGCTACTTGTTGAAAAGTCCATCAGTATTTTCGTTACTTATAGGGAAGATACGTGCTTGTGTGTCAATGTTATGTAGGAAATATGAGCCTTTTGCACTGACTCAAGCAAATCAGGAGTGTGAATGTGTTTAATATTAAACTTTGTACTTGAGACTAAGAGAATACTACCAAAGGATGTGTACTTCCAGTAACTTACAAGCACAAAGGGAAATTGTAAATATAACTAGCAGTGTAATTCCTAGTCTTTTTATATCTATTATTTTTCTAGTTTGAAATTCTAAACCAGCAGCCTGTTAAAGGTTACCTAAACCTTAACCTTCAGTGAGTTTGTTTGATACCAACTTTTATAATGTTTTTAATTAAAAAAGGACATTAGAAGTCCTTATGCAGAAATTGAAGAAGCAGTAGCTTACAAAAGAGTAGCAGTGATTAGCTGATAAACAGACAACATATTATTATGAGTGAGAAATAGGATGAAGATCTAAGACATAGTCACTCCCAACTGTCCAGATTTCTGCAGCTGTTAATCCATTATTGTCAAAAACCTTGTAAGAAAACAAACACTAATATTCTGATAGACTTTTCTATTTGCCCAGAAATAATTTTACCTATTTCTTTTTGACTTAAACTGAAGCACAAATAACCTTTAAGCAGCTAATGTTATTCAGATTTATAGCATTTAATAAACTGGTTAATTAATGAAGAGAGATGAGGAGACACAGTTGATAGGGACAAGTAAGTTGTGTAATTGTACTACTAAGACTGCAGATTTGATGTGTACATTCCTTGAAACTCACCAAAGTATGTAGAATAACTGCATCAGCCTGTAGGTGTTTGTCTTCACCTGAAAGCTTGAGTTTAAAGGAACATGCCACACTTTTTCATTTTTCAGTTTGTTGTATGACACTGTTCTATTCTAGCAGAGTAGTATTTTACCCTTTTACAGTGAAATGTTTTCTTAAATGTACATGAAAACTTAATTCCTAACGTATAAACCACAAGTTTGCCCTGTTTAGTTTTTAATACTTGGGCCAGTGAAAGAAACTGGTTCTTTGATGTTTCTGTAAATACTTTGTACAGCAGAAAATTCTGGCTCTTTTTTACAGGTTTTTCTGCAATACACATTAGAGAGCACATTTGTTTCAGATTGGGTAATACATGTGTCTGCTGGAGCAGGCATAACCACGAGCAACAGAAGGGTGTTAGGCAGCCAGTAGTGGGCATTGGTTGGCACTACACACACTGGATGTAGAGCTCTTCCTTCGCTTGAAATTTGTTCTAGATGTTACAAAGTAATAACCTGCTGAACTTGCAGCAGCCTCCCGATCTGCTCCTGCCATACATATGTGGCTTCATCTAAATACGTATGTATTGGTCTCTAGAGCAGTCAGCATGTTTTTGTGAGCTGACATCACACCTTGACACTGATCCAGTCAAAAGAACTTACTTCCTGATCTAAGTACCAAAACTTTGTTGTATTTCTCTCTTTTCTTAAAAATGGAAAAGATAAAGCCAGGATAAGGGAGAGGCAGGGCAGAATTACTTGTTGTCCAAGTATCCATGATGCAGGGTTGGGTGAGGAGTGGGAAGAGGGATGGGAAAAGTAAGGCAGGAAACAGATATTTCTAAATGTCTCTTTTCACAGTATTTCTAAAATTGTCAAACTCTGGGAATTATCTGATCATTTTACATTGTTGAATGGAAAATGTGTGTTAAAGAAGACATCTAGATGTCTTCTAACAGTGTAAGGAAAACTATTAAGACTCCCCATATTATAGTCTGCCTAGGAATGGGTAGTTCTGATGAAAACCTTCTGAATATACAGAGGTACAACATTCTGCAGGAAGAATGTAGTATGCAAGCAAACCATCTCAGATTGAAACAACCTCTCTTACTACAATGCTGATGTGTGTAACTGACCTTGCTGTTTTAAATCAGAGGGCACTGTTTCCAAGGATGGCTTTGAACAGCAACACTTTCAAAACTCTGTTGAAAGTGAGAATTATTTGTCATGAGAATCTGCAACGTTTGTGCAAACAGTATATGGCCTCTAACTACTTGCTGTAGACTTCTCTGAATGGATTGAAGTGTCTTGAGTTGCCTTGATTACCTAACGAATTTGAAAGATACAAAAATGTATAGCTATTTTAGTGGCACCTCTCTCTAAGGAGGTTTCCTATGAGGATTCTTTCTAACTTAATTGTCCACTACCTTTTGTCAGTGTTTGTGGCTTACAGTGCTGTATATAGGTGTGTAACATATTGCCTTTTGTATTTGTATAATTCTAAGACTAGATGTGTACATTTCTTAATATTCGCTGAAGTCTGGAATATCTGCCTCAGTCTGTAGACATCTATCTTCACATGAGAATCTGAATTTAAATGACTGCCACATTTTGTCTCATTCTTTAGCTCATTATGTGACAGTTCTTTGTTTTAGTAACACACTATTTCACCTTTTTTTTGCAGTGAAGTGTTCTCTTAGATGAAAACTTACATTCCTAATGTATAAACTACAAGATTGTCTTTTTAATGTTTAATAATTTTGGCAGTAAAATAAATTGGTTTCTTTAAAGCTGTATGTGTTTGTAAATACTTTGTACAGCAGAAGATTTTGCTTCTTTGCAGACTTAGTTAAAATACGCATTACATAGCAATATATTTGTACAGTTTTCATTATACATGTCTGGAAGTCACAGTAAGGTTGACTGCATTACTTTAAATATGCTTAAAACCCATTTTACAGAATGTAGGCTCTGCAAGTGCAGCCTTTTCAGGTAGGACACCATGGCTGAGAAACACTGATAAATGAAAGATGAGTTCAAGCAGAAGAGTTGTAAATCAGCAGAAGCAGATGGTGATCCTGTCAATAATAGCACTACTTGGGCAGCTTGGTAGTTTTGGTGGTCCTAATGTAACTGGTTTGACGCACAGCCATTAGCTTCAATGTGTGTTTATCACTAGATTTTTTTTTATGCTGCAGTCATCACTCTGGTTGTGACCTGCTGATGATCTGGAGGCTGTCGGCTGTCTCTGCTAAAAGGGTGGCTGGGGCTGGCTCACATTCCCTTGTTCATAGAGACCCCCAGGGCTGCTTCTGTCTGGCCCTTTTTGTGTGCTGGTGCCTGGGGCTTGTCTTCAGGAGCAGGACTTGGCACTGCCCTTTAAGCTTCCTGAGATTCACGTGTTGGTTCCTGCCCATTGGTGTTCCTGTAGATCCCACCTCTTTTCCTGGTTGAACATGCTGAGAGTGACCTCTATCCCACCGTTCATCTTCATTAATGAAGAAGTTAAACAATCCTGCCCTGGGTATTGACCCCTAGAGTACACCAGTAAGGCCAGGCTGGACTTTGTGCCACTGGTCACAGCCCTTTGAGCCTGGCTCTTGAGGTAATTTTCTGTACTCTGAGATCCAGGTTCCTGGGGGTTACTCTTGCTGGTAACAGCAGAAGCAAAGGTGGCCTTTCCTGCATGTCCTGTCAGCAGGTCCTCTGTCCCACTCAGCTGTGGGTCCTTATTTTTCCCTAGTCTTCCTGTTGCTCATTATCTCTCTGCTAAAGCTTTTTTTGCTGCCCTTCACCTCCCTTGCCAGATTCTACTTTTGGACTTTGAGTTTCCTCACCCCCTCTCTGCATGTTTGAGTGGTGCATCTCCCTAGGTCCCCTGCTCTTGCATCCACCTCTTCTATGCTGCTTTTTCATGTCTTGTATGCTTCTTTATGATGTTTAGTCAAGAGCTCCTTGTGCATGCATTCATGTCTCCTGCCACCTCTTTGTTTTTCTGTACGTAGCGTTCTTGAGCCTGAAGGAGATGGTTCTTTAACATCCACCAGCTTTCCTGGGCCCTTCTCTCAAAGATGATCTCCCATGGTCATCTACAGATCAGATTCCTGTGCAAGGCAAGTTCTGTTGTGTAGGTCCAGGGCTGTGGGTCCTGCATTTTGTTCGAGTTTTTTTTTTCTTTCCCTTTGTAAGTGTAGTCTCTGGTGCAATGCTGTAGAAAAACTTGGATGAATGAAAAAGCTGTAGTAGATGGCAGCAGTGGGAGATCTCACTGTACATAGTTGCACTTTTTACAAATGTCAGTCTTTAACCTTTTCTTTTGAATGGGCAAAACTCCCTTTCATCTAAATGGGTGAGAAAGGAAATCTGCTTCTGAACACTGAAGAAGGTAAAAGTTTCCCTTTGCAAAAGGTACAAATTAGACTTGATGCTGTGATTGTCCTATGAATGTGTAGGGTTTGCAATTTTGGTTACAGTGAGTGAAAGGCAGTGCTTAGAACGGGCTCTTATTTCAGCCTGTTGATTAGTGGAATACATGAATTTGAATACCTCTTCCTAAAACATGGTACTTCCAAAATACAGCCCTTAACTGGAGGATGAGAGTAGCTGAGAGCCAGCTGGACAATTCACAGGGAAAAAGGGATGTGTAAAGGTATTACAAGCAGTTAGTAACCAGTTACAGAGATTACATTTGCTCCCACAGCTGGTTGCCTGCATTGAGCTTGTAATAATTATTTTTCGTGTTTTATGTTAATCTAGCTCTGTATTAAAGATTACTTCAGTATGGGGGTTTTCTCCCAACCCACAGCTGCCAGGTAATAAATCATAATTCAGGGTAGTGGGAAGAATGTCACTGTGACTAGAAACCTTTGTGGAACAAGCCTTCACATTGTACAGTGCTTGCTTCGTTAACTTGATTCCTAAAATAAGGTTGTGTTTAATCATCTGTTATTCTATATGTGCTGGGACAATACAGAAATTCAATGGTGTGGAAAGATTTGTGGAAGTCAGTCTGAGTCACACTGCACTTCTGACAAGCTGCCTCGTTGTTGTTGTCATCACTAGTGCTGACTAATACTGGCAGTCCTCTGTGTGGAGTTTTTTGGGCTAGAGTATGGTGGTAGGTTTTTCTATAGTGAGAGGGCACACATCAGAGGAGGTGAGAAAAAATACCAGCTTTTACCTCCATAACACAAAGTAAATGAAGATGTGTCAGGTATTGGCATAAGAAGTCCTTGGTGTGAATATAATTTTCCAGTATTTATACAATACAAATAGTGAATTAGTTTAATGAGCATTCAGTGCTTTTTCTGAAAAGATACTTTCTTCAGGCATGAAACTTTAATATCGTTGAATTGCAGAATGGTTTTGGGCTAGAAAGAACCTTAAAAATTATCTAGTTGCCACCTGCCATGGGCAGGCATGCCACCCACTACAACAGGTTGTTCAGAGCCCCATGCAATCTGACCTTGGACACTTTCAGTGATGGGGCATCCACACTTCTGGGCAACCTATTTCAGTGCCTCACTGCTCTCACAATAAAGAGTTTTTTCTTAATATCTAATCTAAACCCTACTCTCTCAGTTTCCAGCCATTCCCCTTTGTCCTGTCGCTACATGCACTTGTAAATCATCTTTGATTTCATTGAATCATTGAATATCATACTTGATTCTTATCAAAGGTGGAATGGAGCAGTGACTCATTTAAGGCATAAAAACATATATATGTGTATGTATACATTTTTCCACATATATCTATGTTCTCCCCTTCAGCTGGCTAGATATGGAGATTGTAGAACTGTTGGGCTGACTGCTGGAGCTGGCAAAGGCTTGGACCAG
The DNA here is from genome assembly GCA_013399895.1 of Serilophus lunatus. NCBI lineage: Eukaryota > Metazoa > Chordata > Aves > Passeriformes > Eurylaimidae > Serilophus > Serilophus lunatus. The sequence goes on along the minus strand of VXBA01003768.1, from coordinate 296,053 downwards.
CTCTGATGTTGACGACTTAATGTACCATCTAAGGCAGATGTAGCTAGGCACTGAAAGCTTGTATTGTCACTGGTATATTTCCCTTGTGGTATTATCTGCCAAGAGTAAATTAATTTGAATATAGGTTATAATTTTCTTGCACTGAACTATTTTCTCTTTTTTAATTGTTAAAATGCATTGTGCTTTCATTATTGTTAATAGCCTGCAGTTCAGGCTTTTCTAATAACTGGGAGTGAATTGGGATAGTATTACATATGATAACATTCTGTGAGCCAACTGTCATACCAAATGTCATCTTTCTTCACTGTTCTGCCCCTAAAATATTGGTGTTTAAGAAATCTGCTACAGTAAATCACAAAGAGAAAATACTTTCATGAGGTAACAGCATTGATATTTGTAATTAAATGGTTTACTTTTTAGATCATTGGGATTTATAGTCCTCATTTTAGCCATTAGAGAAAACCAAACCAACTGCTGTTTAGTGAAAGTGCTAATTTCAGCTCTCCTTGTATTGACTGAAGAAAGATCCAGGCACTGTCATACTAATTCAGTGCATCCTGAGCTGAGGAGATCTTTTTTGACACCCGTGAAGTGTTCATCCCATCTCTTACTTCTTCTCATCCTGAACAACTGGCTTAACATTGCTGCCTTCTTACTGAATCCGATGGAACCGAATCCGTACATTCCCCTTCTTGCTGCATTAAACTAAAAGAAGCTTTAGCAGAGCATCACTGGCTTCAGCAGAGCTCTGAATGTCAGCAGCTGTTCTTTTGCTAAAGGCCTTACCAAGAGGCAGATGTCTAGAAAGAATAGATCTGGTTTAGTAGTTCTCTGGCCAGGCTGTAAAGATCAGCTTGAAATAACGTGGACAGGTGCTAGGATTTAAGACTCAAACTGTTTGGATTATTTCACTAATCATGAAGTAGTAGCATTTTAAAATATCTAAAGTAGAGAAGAAGGAAAGAACTGGAGCACAAATCTCTGTAGCATTCCTGTGTCTGCTATTCTTGTTTCATGATCCCACTTAAAAGTATGCAAAAGCTTTACCAGCTTTATAAGAGGGAATCGCAGCAAGGCTGATAAAGCTTCCTTACATCTGGATGATACTTGTTCAGCTCTAGCTGTGTCCCCTGACAAATTCTGGTTCTTAACTCGAGTTGGGAAAGCACTCGAATGCCTCCATACACAAATTTATAACTTTAAACTTCTTTGGTGATCCCTGAGAACTTGCTTTTTCCTGTTACCAGCATAGGAAGCTGTGTTACAAAAACATTTCCCTTGAATCTAGCATGAACCTAAATGTGTTTCAGGTGTTCAGGGCTTCTCCAGCTCAGTGAAGGACTGAGGAGAGATTTTTTTTTATCACCTTTAGTCTTTGCTCAAGACGAGCTTCCTGACCACCACCAGATGTGTTAAAATGCTGCCAGACCAGAGCTGAGGTGTTCATATGGCAGCCAGTTCGGCCTGCAGCCATAGCAGTGAGGACAGAGGCCAGTGCAATCCAGTTTCTAAATGGACTTGTTCCTGCTTTGGTATCATTACCCAAAATAAAATGTGCTTAGGGACAAACAGCTTGAAGAGATCACTGAGAAATGGATTTCTTCAAGATCCGCATTGTATGACCTGGTGTTGTTTGTTTGTTTGTTTTTTTAAAGCCTGGCATGTGTGATACATGATATGTATGCCCTATTCTTGATGAATGGCAGAGTGTTTTTGTACCTTAGGAGCAGTACTGGATAAGAACCTGTGATGTTTGGGAGCACAAAGAATTTTGATGCATTCTGGTAATGGTGAGATGAGTAACTTCTTAAATGTACCAAAAAAATTAGTTACTAGGTAGATCTACTTACAAGGTACTTGATGTTATAATTTCATTTTGGGTAGAAAAGCAGCCCCTTGGAAGAATCTTGATTTGCTGTTAAGATATTGAGCAGTTTTAATATGCCTTGACATTCAGTACTGTGTTCATAATCCCTGTAATTATCCCTTCCTACTCTAATAAGAGTAGGCAGTGTACAGCACAAGTGCTGAGGGATAGTTTTGTTTCATGCTTGAAAGGACGAACATGTTGTATAAAGCACACTTTGTACTGAGCTGTGGGAAAAGAGGTGAATGGGAGGCAAAATCAGAAGCTTTAAGAGCAGTTCAGAATTCTAGTATGCTTCCTCTCTGCTCATCTCTGAGGGCAGTTTTGAATGAATGAAAAAACTCTGCAAAATGAGACACATAAAACTGAGAGTTTGCAGGAAGGGAGAAAATCTTTAGAAGAAAACTTTTCCCATGGCTCCCATCTGACTGCAAGGGCAGGCATCTTCCCATCAGGCAGAGCTTGTGCTATGGCATTCTGCCCTTCCCTGCCTTTGTCTTCTTCTTAGAGAGGAACCTGAGTGCAGGAACTACCGCAGTAACTAAGAGAGGAAATTTAACACTGGAACAACCCTACAGGGGACTTAGAGGAACATTTGTGGACAGCACTGGTGGCTGCACTCTCCTTCGTAGGTTTAAGCATTTATGATTTTCTTGTTATGCCCTGATGTCAAGAAATGTATGACAGGCACCTTTTGGAAAGCAAAAAAACCAAATGCTCAAAGAAACTTTAGCCAAAAGACAGCCTCTGGTATTTGCCACCTTATGAAGGAGAGGAATCTTGTGTGGAAAGCTGGCATTGAACATAGAATGACCTTACGCAGTGTACTTGGGCACCTGTGAGGAACCGAATTAATAGAGAACAGAAGACAACCTACAATCTGGAGGGGTCAGAAGGTCTTTGTGGTTACCTGTTGTAAAATAAAGAGCTGAATTTAACTTTTAAAAAGAAAATTTAAGTGCTAATACGGATTCCTTAAGAACAAGGGGAAAAAAGCACAAGGTGGGAGGAGCAGGAACGGGGACTGAGGCAAGCAAGTGTAAAAAAAGTATTTTCCAGAAGATTGATATTGCCACCCCATGGCCAGTCGGTACAAGGACAGAGCAATGCATATCCAAAGGCTAAAGGTGATGTTCCTGCCATCAGTGACACCACTGCTTTTCTGAAGTGACGACGAAAGGTCGCGCATCCCGGGCAGTGCACAGCCTGAGCTGTGCATCATTCCCCCGCAGGCATCGTGGTGACCCCCACAGGTTCCTTTATGTGCCACAATACATGGTCTGAATCGAGTGGATTCCTTATGCCAAGAAGAACAATCCAGGGACTCACGAGGTGAGTGGCTGACCTCCTCTCAGTTATCACAGCAGGTACCATTTCCTTGAGGTTTAAGCAAATGTAATAGAAGTCTCCCGGTGGTTTGTTGGACTGTGCTATACAAAGTACTTGGATTAACCTTTTTCTTTGCAGCTTTCATTGCCTGGATGGATGACATGAAGCACAGCAGGGCTACAGTCCTGAAGTCACTCTGTGGGTCCTTCTGTCAGAAGTGTGATCTGATTTGACCGCATTTGCTCAAGTCTCAATATCTGCTCAGTGGGCAAGTTACTAGCTAGCATAAACTCCTTTCTAGCCTTGCTAGTCACCTCTACACTATTCTGACAGGCAAATCAAAATGTCAAGTCAAATAAAACATTGAGCACCTATGACAGAAGGCCACCATATGGAAAACAGAAGAAAGTCACAAAGGAGGTTCAAAGGGCCTTGGAAGCCTTTTTTCTATGGACTAAAATACAGTCCATAAGAAAGGAAATGGCATGAGAGAAAATACAAACTCATTCAACAACAAATGTGAAATGCCTGTATCAGTTTTCACACACCACTGTACCTCTTTGTGGATTGCACATGACTGTTATCAGCTGAACTCATTCCAACTCACATTTCTTGACAAAATTTTCTGTAGAGTTAAATGAAAGTTGACTTAATTATCTGAAAAACTGCATGAAACTCTATGAGAACATGTGCTACACGATAAATACTGGTTAGCTAATTAATAAAACAGATAAAACTTCACTTTTTATAAGCTACTGCATTGTATAGATGAAATGAGAGTTTTGCTGTCATAGTTGATCTGTGCTAATTACAGCAATTATAATACTTGCGGAGAAGGAAATTTGCAAAAAGTATATTAAGTGTTCAGCACTCAGCTGCTTGTCAGCTGAAAGGAAGGCAAGTTAATTGAATGTAACAGTCTATCCTCTTTCTGTTGTTAATCAGTGGTTAATTATAATGTGCAGCTACATGGCCATATGTCACTTTCTTTGGCATAACAGTATCATGTCACGTTATTGATCACTGCACTGGTGGAGCTGAAAGCTGCCATACCCCTGTGCTAAATGCCTGACAGAGGGGTGAGTGGTCTCAGTGTTGCATAAAACTAATCTTCATTCAAAGTCTATATGCTACCAGAGTCTAACATACATTTAGTGTGTTGTATTAGTCTGCGTGGTTTTTTTATTGCTATATATTGTAAATAGACATAAAAAAGTCACAGAATTGCTGAGGTTGGAAAGGATCTTTAAGATCGTCGAATCCAATCATTATCTAACACTGCCAAGCCCACCATTAAACTATGTCCCCAGGTGCCACATCTACACATCTTTTAAACACCTCCACCACTTCCCCGGGCAGCCTGTTCCAGTGCTTGACAACCCTTTCAGGGAAGAAATTTTTTCTAATATCCAATCTTAAAGTCCCCTGACACAACTTCAGGCCATTTCCTCTCGTCCTCTTGCTTGTTACCTAAGAGACTGAGCGCCACTTTTGCTGTAGAGAGCAATAAGGTCCCCTCTGAGCCTCCATTTCTCCACGCTGAACACGCTCAACTCTCTCAGCTGCTCATCATTACTCTTGTGCTGTAGACCCCTCACCAGCTTCACTGCCCTTCTTTAGACTCAAAACCAAAATAAAATAGATGAAATGGCAGAAATATCTCCTAGGAGCAGGCACAAAATTACTGAGAAAAGAGCTGTTGCCAAGTACAATTTTTCTGTAGATTTCTTGAAGCTTAGCAAAGCTGTTCCAAACCAATTTAATGTCCCCAGGTATTTGGAAATTGGCTACTTTTAATCTATAGCAGCTTTGGTTGTCCACTAAAAAATGCAGAATTGTCTAAAGGACTGTTTTTCTCAAAGGTTTGGGTTTTTTGATAATATACTTGTGCCTGCTCTAAAATACCGTTTAGAAATCAAGTGTTTTCAAATTAGTGTCCAATAGAAATCAATCCTTTATCTCCTCTCTCCTGATGAATTTTCAGGCCCAAGGACTGGTCTGTGTAGGTGCAGATATGACAAATGAGTGTGGGAATGAAAACAAAGCCTTCAATCTCAGAGGCTGGCTGTTTGGTGCAGTAAAGCCCAAGGCTGTAACCTACGGCCGCTAGGGACTGGAGATAATGGCATAGTTACTGCAATTCAAGGTTAACAAGGAATATGTCCTAAAATATATGGCCAGATAGTCCTCTAACTTTCTGCCATGTAAGCACTTGATCCTTGTGAGGATCAAGCTGAATGTAACAGTATGTATGTGGTATGAAAAGCAACACAACATGGTAGAAAAAATGGCTTGATGAAGCCTATCAGGCTAATAGTGAAAGGCAGGCACTTCCCAGAACTGATCCACTGTGTCTTCTGTTCTGCTTCAGGTAGCTTAGTATTGGACATTGGATAAAAAAATATGTAAATCTGGAAAACCATTAGTAGTCCAGTTTATTAGACTGTGCATACTGTAGCCAATGTGTTTAATAATTTTTATTCCCTATTAACTAAATGTGAGAAACATGTTGAAAAGGGGACTCAATTCTTTCCAACATTTAGTTGTTTGAAGGTGAGAAAATATTCAGCTACCTTCAGCTATAGGAGAAAGCATGCTGTTTACACATTCATTTATCCACCTGTGTCTGGAAAACAGGGAGATGGATATCTGCTTAAATGTCTGCACTAACTTACATTGAGGACTCCAAAGTATGGATAAAAACTAAAGGAAGATTAAAGGGTAATTAATGCTTTGCCCACTTAGACCAGAGCCCTTGATGTCACTGTCTCCTCATGACAGCTGTAGCAAGGGAAGTGTGCTCCAAAATGACAGCACCGCTTTGATGTGATTTGACTAGAGCAGATACAGTATTGCTCTCTTCTGTCACTATTCACAGCACTCCATGGGAGGCTTCAGCATCCTTTCACAGTATTTCCACTTGACTGGAATGAAGGTGGACATTCTGTTTTCTATCAGCAAACATCTTGACTTCTGAATTCAGTGGGCGTAGCAGTATGAAAGCAGAATGTCTTCCTTCATCTTAGATTGCAGTTTTAATTGCACCTATCTTCACCTTCCTTTTATAAGTACATGGTTTTATAAATAAGCACCTCTTGCATGTAGATTACTTGAAAGTCAATGGCTTTCAAATTCATTTTCCCAGGTCAGCATCAAGAAACATCATGGAACTAGAGCTTTCAATACACGAGCTCTGAGCTTTCTGTAGTGGTTTGCTCTGCTTGGTCCTATGTCTTTGATGTTGTGGCTCTGGTTTTGGAGCATCTCTGCAGTGCATCTTTCAGTTATATGGTGGCTGTTCAAAAGGTATATCTGCCATATGTGCCTCTAAGGCATAAGAGCCCTCTCTAATTTGACTGAGCCTTGCGTTTCTCCCCATCACCCTGGCCCTCATAGGAAAGCACAAGCAGAAAAGCAGGTGGGTATCATTCTGGGGCTCTCTGCTCCAAAAGACCAAGATGAATGGCATTTCTGAGAGGCACTTTTTACTTCTGAAAGTATGGAAATCTATCCAAGAGCCAGTATCTACTCTAACACCAGATTGTTTACAGCAGCATGCCCAGAAATGCCATTTGAGTTTAAAATGTAAGTGTTCATACAGCCCACTTCCTGCATTTTTCTGTGTAGTTACGGTATGGATCAGGCAGAAACAAAAAACACTCTGCGTTTTCCCTTTTACTCGAATGGTACTTTGCAATGTACGTGTCTTTCACAGGCTTGCACATGTACAAACTCTTCCTGAGAGCTGTTCTGGTGTTAGTGATGGCTGCCCGCCTCCATCTAGCTGTTTGTGGGCTTACTCGGAAGTTGCAGTGACAGAGAACAAAGAAATAAGAAATCCTTCTTCATAAGAAACAACTACTTCCTGTGAAGGAGGGAGATTAAATATCCCAATGAAGAGGTAAAAAAAGACATGATAGCAACTGGTACCACTGAGAACCTGCACAGATATCACAGCTCAAAATAAGCAGACTGCACATTTTCAGGTAATGCGGTCTTCTGCAGAGTTTATCGGACTTTTCACTTTTCCCCTGTGTTAACTGAAACTCAGCTGCCCTGAGGTGACTGAGAACAAATCAGAATTTCTGACAGTGTTGCAAACCTGGCTCTGGAGGAAGGGAACCAATTACACTAATTTAAGGTTTACAGTGTCAAGGCATTTATTCCATAGTTCTTCTCACTGGGATGGTGAGGGGAGATGGTATTGCTTTCTAAGTAGTACTGTGATTTTTGTAATGTTTTGCATCTCACTTGCCAGACCTAATCATGACCTTGCAATCTTGAGAAACACTTGCCATCTGCAGAAGGTTGGGAGGGAGCATGAACTTCTCCTACACAGAAACGTCAGCATTTTAAAATGTTTTATTCCTAAATGGGGCTTTTACAAGGAAATTATGTCAGAAACAATAGCATGTGTCTTTTCCACTGTTGCTCTATGTGTTCTATATTAAAATACATAAAAGGAGATGTCAGGTTGGTTATCTCTGGGGACAGCAGAAGCCAACTGGCTGGTGAGCTACCAGTAGACTTTCTCCTTCTGCAAATGTCCAAACTAAATTTGCTAATATGCTGAGTTGGAAGAGACCCACAAAGATCATCAAGTCCAACCCTTAGCAGTGCACAGGAGCGTCCCCAACAGTCACACAATGTGTCTGCAAGTGTCTTCCAAATGCTTCTTGAACTCTGTCAGGCTTGGTGCTGTGACTACTTCCTTGGGGAGCCTGTTCCAGTGCCCAACCACCCTCTGCATGAAGAACCTTTCCAGAACAAACATCTAAGTCTTTTTTTTTTTTTTTGATAAGTAAATGTCTAAGATCAAATACAGCCAGCTCCCAGGTAACATCTGACCAGTCCTCTGAGAAAAGGCTTTTGTGATACTTAACACAAGGACTTTGAGCCTCACTGACCAGCCACATGGATGCATATATTGTAGCTTCTTTTCATGCTACTGTGGTGAGAAAAAGGACATGGATATTTATTTCTCCACCAGATCTTTACTGAGAAGTGCAAAGGGCAGTGCAGTCTGTTGTCCTAATCTTGTCATTTACAGAAGTTGATATGTGAACCCTATCAAAGCTCATGAAAGAAACTACACATCCAAATCTGCATTTCTGCTTGTTACAACTCAACCTCGTTTTAACTGAGCCCTTCTAAGAGTCTCCTCTGGCACTGTGGATCCAGAGTAGTGTGGGGTACTGCAAGGCATTATTCAAACATCCTATCAACTTCATCATACTGCAGCTGGCCAAGTCCACATTGTACTAGTATCATGCCAACATGTTATTTCCTCATTTTTGTTGTTCTGAAACTTAAAGCAAACTTTTTCACCCTCCTTCACTTTCTCTCTAACCCTTTACTTTTCATACAGCATAATTTATTAGCTTAATTTATTATTAATTTATTTAGGGAGTAATTTATTCTTTATCAATAACTACTCCATTATGATTCTATGATTATTTTACTGCAGTAGTGTATGGATTTCCTCAGAGAAGCTTAAATTCCATGTCATGAAATGCTGCACGAAGTCCCTCTGTTAAAGCAGTCCAGGCATTTGGAAAAGTAATGGGAGGAAATGATCATTTATATACTTGTAGATAAGTGGCATACAGTTTGTTATTATGCCACATCTAGGAAGGAATGCAATTGTTAGAGCAAGTCATGAGCATCTCTGTCTGTGGGGGAGTTATGATCCTCAACATGAATGACTGTTCTTCATATAACAAAGGGAAATTGCTGTAAGAGAGGAATGAATCAGTGTGACAAAGTTCAGTGAGAGGTCTTATGGAAGGGGAGAAGGTATTTATTTACAAAATCTTTAAGCAAGTTGATTGTATGAGCTCACATTCATTCTCCTATAAATTTAATTCTCTGACACTCATATATTTATGAGCACCAAAACACACACTTCCAGTGGCCTGGCCAGGGTCACTTGAGTTTGACACAAAGGAATAGGGATGCCCACTGCCAACCCCTCACTACAGGCCCTTGACTAGGGGCAACAAAGTGGTTTACTTTGTTCTCCATAAATGATAGGCCAGGTTGCTGCTCATTGCCTGTTTTCCCTTGTTTTCAACATGTGTGTTTTCCAGACAGGCTAACAGGAAAGGTAAGGCGCATCTGATACCGCAGCCTTGTTACTATCCTCCTGGGGTCAGGATGCTAGGTCTTTTGCTGAAAGGTTGTGTGTTTTCGAAGTGCAGGTCCTTGGCCTTTACATAAACAGAGCAATTCCTTCATTTTTCTGCTGGGAACGGTTTTTTATGTTAACAAGAGTCCATCCTTTTAACCCTCTGTTCTGCTGTTCCTGCTAGTGCTTTCACGTATTTCTATTCATATTTCATTCATATCAGCCTTATTTAGCTGTTACAGCTGCTGTAGATATTCCTGATGCCTTTTTATTAGAATTTATAAGCTCTCTAAAATATATGATCGAATACCCCACAGAGTCTTTGACAGTATACAGGTGAATGCTCTGTTGAAATGTAAATGAAGCTTGTGAACGTGAATATATTGTACTTGGTGAAAGAAACTCTAAACACAACTCTAGGACACACACACCATTCTCCCATGTCTGCTGATGCACAGATTTCTTGAAATGATGAAATACATGTGAAATCACTGAGGTGGCTGGTATAAACAACTTGAAAAATTACAAAATTATGCCTGCCAAAATAGTAAATGGAAAACTGATAAGTCTGTATTTCACACGACGTGCTGGAGGATTTGAACACACTGCTCCCACTGATGTCATGAAGTTAATGCTCTAAATTTATGGTCAGTGGGAGAAAACCAAACCATTCCTGGTTTAGTATCTTTTTGCTTGTGCCCAGCAATGTGATAGGTTATTGCTGACAGGAGGGAAAATGCTGACTTTACCCTAAATCTTGAAGCTGAGTTTTGCTAGTCCTGACCAATGCTGGATATGAAGTCAAGAGCATTGAGCTGCATTTAGAAGTCAGCATTAGACACTTTGAAATGTAGGGTAGCACAGTGAAGTCACTAATTAATCTTTTTAGCTAGTTACTAAAAGTCAATGTTGATCAACTGAAAACTGACCAGTAGACGCTTGCATGCTCCTGGCTTTTAGCCTTTATTTAGCTACTCAGTAATTTGGAAGTAAAATTTTAAAGCCCCTTCTTTTAGAAACCCTGTTCTTCTTTCTGTGACTGGATTTATTTGTGACAGCAGAGCTGTGTTTCTAATACCAGTGATTTGCAAAACAGATGCAGTTAAATGGGATAGCCTGAAAACTTCAGCTGTCTTAAGGAGAGAAAAAAATTGCAAATGTATGATGCATTACCTTAACAGAACATCACTGATCTAACAGTTTATGAGTTCTAATGCAGAGTAATGTCTTCTAGGGACAGGTATTTGGATATTCCAGGGACTAGAAGCTGCAAGATGGGATTTATCAGAGTTGGAGATAAACCAAATTTTGCACAAGTTAGAATCTAGATTTTTTTCCCTGATGTTGAGATCTAAATAAAAATGGACATTAAATGTGCTTAAGATCCCACAGAAGAAAGTAAGAGTATGCCACACACTGTTCTACGTACAATCTCCATGCAGAATACTTATTCTCTATCAAGCATGCAATCACAGAGCCGTGATCTGTGACTATTTTTGTCACCACACACTTTCTGGCTTTTTGAGAGCCTGGACTAGGCTGGTGTAGCATTTACCACATTTGTACAGGAAGTGCATGAATTTTATTTTTTTAAAATTTGTTGTGGAAACTGCAGTCAGAAATTCAGGACTATTCGTTCCTGTCTCTACTATAGAACTACAATGTATCAGCCTAATCACTCCAATCAAAATGCTCCTAATTTTCTAATGTCAAATATTTGCCTAGGTGGTTCTAGGTAGCTGAAACAGACAGGACTTCCAAGGTGCAGCTGAAGTTTGTTCTATGCATCTATACCTGTATCCTCAGTAATAGTGTTGGTATTGATACACAAGCTGGGTCCTTTTCAGTTAATCCAATAAACCTATGGTTCTGTACTGTATATATTCATATACATCCGTGTCTATACAAATATACAGAGAGTCACAGAATGGCCAGGGTTGGAAGTGACTTTAAAGATCTCATTCCAACCCCCTACCATGGACAGGGACACTTTTCACTAGACCAGGTCGCTCAGAGCCCCATCCGGCCTGGCCTTGAACACTTCCAGGGATGGGGCATCCATGGCTTCTCTGGGCAACCTGTTCCAATGTCTCACCACCCTCATAGTGAAGAATTTTTTCCTAATATCTAATCTAAATCTACTTCTTCAGTTTGAATCCATTACCTTTGTCCTGTGACTACATGCCCTTGTAAATAGTCTCTGTCCATCTTTCTTTTAGGCTCCCTTTGGGTACTGGAAGGCTGTGATTATGTCACCCTAAAGCCTTCTCTTCTCTAGGCTGAGCAATCCCAATTCTCTCAGCCTTTCCTCACAGGAGAGGTGCTCCATCCCTCCAGCCATCTTGGTGGCCTCCTGTGAACTCGCTCCAACAGGTTGACGTCCTTCCTATGCTGAGGATCCCAGAGCAGGACTTGGTACATACATGTGTGTGAGCTGCAGGTTTTTCAGAATTAAGACAAGTTACTTTGGTTACCAGTAGTGTTTCTGTGGAGATCAAATTTTCCCTGTCAGTTATAAACCAGTTTCTTCATGAGAAGCACACTAGAATTTGCCAGGTAGCTAGTGAGTAATGTTTGTCCCTAATGTTTTTTCAGCCTTTGGAAAGGCAGGTTACTTTGTGAATGCTGAAGGCTTTCTCTGTCAACTGGGCCTTATGCCCTACTGAGAAGGAAGAGTAAGACCTTATCAGAAAACTGATTAGGACTCCTATGTTAATCTAAGATGCCCATAAAATGACCATGGAGAAATTATTTTATTCAATGCCCTTAAAGTGAAACAAATGGTAGTTTTAGAAAGTGCCTTGTTACCACCAGTCCATTACACAGCAAATATGGTAAGAACTGAATTTACTATAAAATTATCCAAAAATCAGAGAAGAAGAAGGAGAAAAAAAAATTTAAAACCCCCAGTGTGAGCAAGGTTAAGAAGCATTTGTGCAAATAGATCTATTTCTGGCTTGGAGCCAACTGGGGAGAGAAAGCAATTACTATAGATAGATTCCCAGAAGGTGTGACAGAAGCTTCAGCAGGCTCTTTAAGGCTGAAGTATGTCAAGAACGAGGTTAGCAATTAGTAATTTCAGATAATTTAAGTGGAGTCTGCTCACAGGTAGCAGACTCTAAACACAGAATTCTAAACATGGAAGTAATTGTTGGTGTTCTTCTACTACTTGTGACAGTAAGTATAAACACTTTTGATTTACTAAGAGGACACTTCAGCACACATCTAAGGGTCCTGGCAACTTGACAGTAGCAGGCTTTAAATTCCACAGATGTAGAAGTATCTTTTCCCTGTCATTAAAACTCTCATCTCTGAGGGAACATTACCAGAGAAGCTGATCTTGATCAAATATGAGCTTTACACATGGCATATTCCAAATTTTTAAAATCCAAAGTATACTTTTACAATAAAATACTATTGTATTTGTTTCGTCACAGGCACACAACAACATCACGTTCTCTATCAGTATAGTACATACATCTATCCTTTTGTTTCCATGTAAAGAAACAGAGGGAGAGGCTTTCAGTCAATCTGCCTATAGCAACAGCTCCTGCTCTGAGACAGTTATTTTGCATTATCTGTAACTCCCTCTGTAACTGAGCTGGACCTACTCAGCAGAACAAACACAACTTCTGATGTAGCAATATCTTAACTGCTCTTAAAGCACTAGTTTTTTTGAACATTTTACAGATACATTACAAATAAAAAGGAAAGTTTGGTACAAACAAAAGAAAATACACACCACCTAGGATTAGTATAGGAAAAGGTCACTGTGGAGCTTACAGCAGGAAAAACCTGCCATGTCTCCAAAAACTCATACTTATTTCCCCTTAATAATGGTTATCAGTTTTCAGCAATGTGTAATTAGGGATGAATAAAATAAGTTTGACACTAGAAATCACATTTCTCAAAGCAACAGTTTTAGTTAATTGAATCATTATCTTTCTTGCTTCTTCTTGAGCTAAGGATCCAGTGGTTAACTATAAAATAAGTCTGTAAACAAATGTCTTCAATTAGTGGTTATTTTGAGAAGAATTTATGTTCTGCCAAAGACCAAATTAATCTTTTCCCTTTTGAGGCAATTGCATATTCAGGCTTCTGTGAATTATAGAAAGTGATGACTATTAGGAGGTGTCAGATCTTTGTGAGGTGTAAAATTACACAAAAGGTACAAGGAGAAATCACCAAGAAACTTAGAGTAGACTCCTTTGTAATCTATGCTTACAAACCTTGAGACAGCACTCAAAAATGCTGACTATGGAGTTGAAGAGTCAGTACCAGGCTATCATAAAGGTTTCAGAAAAACTGCAACCCACCTTAAAGAATGACAAAGATACCTAGAAATGCAGTGTACTTGTTTTAAAAATAAAATGCTATTCTTTAAGCAGATCTTTAGGCATCTGATCATCGCCACACATCTTGAGGAGAATATTCTCAGGATCTACAACCTTACTGTCAGGCTGCTATTTTACCAGTGTAAGCTCCTCAGTCTCAGCAATTCTGGCTGTTAGCAATCATTTCCATAATGTTTGCAAGAGTTACAGATGTCATACTTTATGTGAGCAAAGCACTGGATTAGAGCTCAGAAATCTGGATTTTGTTCTTGTTTCTGTAAGTCACCTAGATGGGTAACCTTCAAAGTTACAACTCTATTCCTCAGTTTCTTCATCTGTAAAATGGGAATAATCATATTCACTAGCTTTTAAAAACCATTTTAAGAGATAGATGGTTAATGATTAAGCAGTGTGGATTATCCCTGGTGAGTAAATCACAGCTGCTAATGCACCGACTTACTCGCTTTCATATTAGCATCTGTATTTAAACACTCACAAAACACTCATTTTGTGAAACAGCAACTGCAAAGAAGCTTTTATCCAGCAAAAATGTAATTAGAACAGTAGAAGTGATGAGATTATGATCAGCTTTGAGCTCAAGGGACTACTGGTATTTTAAGTTCAAGTAACTGAAGTAGCAAAAAGTTTCCAGTTCAAGTCTGCCCTCCACTGGCTTTAACAGAACACTGCTAATAGATTTTTGACAAATAGTTGGATAGATTTTGGATAAATAGTGTCTTTCTATAACGATTAAATCAATAGAGGCTGATACAATTTATTAATCGAGACCTTTAGTCGGCATTTTATTTTTTATAGTAGTTAAATGATTTGTAATTTTTTTCCAAGGCCCATCTAGGCTCCCTGGCAGATTCGTGTCCTTCAGGTTTTCAAAAGCCCACCAGCATATCATTCATACTAGAGTTGCTGAAACTAACACGCAACATGGGAAGTAACATTCTGCATGTGGGTTTAAAGAAATTTAATAGAGAAATTGCAGAAAAATGTTTCGTTATGATACAATTAATGACTCTAATATAGAGTGCTATATGTACTAGTCAAGTACCAATGCCCTAAAAGAGACCAGGATGAGTCTAGTCTAGTATTCTGTCACTAGAAGCAGCCTGTCCCCTTAAAATATGAAAGGAATGAAGAACTTTGATTACTGTGTTTATTTGTATTGGTTTGAGGGGGCTGGGATCGTGGGGGTTGGTCAAAAAGGGCTTTTGGGATGAATGTAAGAAACTCCACTTAC
>VXBA01003768.1:256875-271782 GCA_013399895.1 Serilophus lunatus | reverse complement strand
GGGGGGGGGCAGGGCCGGGGCGCCCTTGGCGGAGCTGCGGGACGCGGAGCGGGTCTGGCGGCTGAGTTTTTTTGGGGTTTTTTCTTGCGTTTCTTTGTAAAGGATAAGAGTGTGGCCGGCGTGTCAAGGGAGGGCATCCTTCCCCTCTACACCACATATGGGGTTCTGGGCTCTTCGGTGCAGCAAAGACAAGGACCTGCGGGAGAGGATGATTCATAAGGGACTGGAGCATCTCTCTTAGGAGGATAGATAGGCTGCGGGAGATGGGCCCGTTTGGAGAAGACTGAGAGGGGAATCTCGTTGATGCATTTAAATATCTCAAAGGCAGGTGCCAAGAGGGTATTGGCAAACTTCTTGGTGGCGCCCAGTGGCAGGACGAGGAGCAATAATGGCCATAAACTAAAAGACAAGAAGTTTCATCTCAGCATGAGGAAGGAACTTTTTTGCGTTGAGGGTGGCAGAGCACTGGGCCAGGCTGCTCAGGGAGGCTGTGGAGTGTCCCCCTCTGGAGGCACTGAAAGCCCACCTTCCCGTGTTGCTGTGTCACCTGCTCCAGGTGACCCTGCCTTGGCAAGGGCGTTGGACCAGACCATCTCCAGAGGTCCCTTCCAACCCTAACAAGTCTGTGATTCTGTCCTAAAGAGTTTTCTGTCCCTTCTCCTCCTTGGTGGCTCCTGTGCTGTGCATGCACCGGGAGCGGCCAAGCAGCGAAGGCAGCTGTGATTTATCCCTCTGCCAGTGAGCAGCTGCTTCAGTGGGTGAGGCTGTGCTTCGTGCACTAGGGAGTTTCCTGGGGTGAGGAGAAGGCTCTCAGCGGTGGCAGTGCTGCTCTGTGGCACTCAGGGGGTTGCCAGCCTTTCGCTGGGTTTGAATTTCCAGCATAAAGTACAAGTTATGGTCTCTCTCTCAGCCACAAAATGGTGTGGCTCCTGTTTCCAAACTGCAGTGGAAAATTCAGGAGATGCCTCAATGTCTTGCCTGGTGCCCAGAAGTGCTTTAGCTACAACTACAAGCCAAAGAAATCACTTCAAAAACTATGGAAGACAACTAATTTGCATTATTTGGTTCAAACTTTTAATTGCATTTCCATTTTTAGTTTATTTTAAGTTGACAGATTTTGGGTGGGAATTTCAGCTGTGTTTTGTGACCTCGTTTTGCTGTTGCTGAAGTTCTGATTTTACTTTCATGACAGCATCTATGGGTATGGGAAAGCTGCTCTTTGTTCTGAGTGACACTGGAAAACATTTAATACTTGTTATATAAACTTAAGATTATGTAAAGCCACCTTACTGTATTTATGGTTGCACTAACATCAAGGTGCCTTGGTTATGTAGCAGTGGGGAACTCAAGTTGTTGTAGTTTCGGTTCATACCTCCAGAAAGTAAGTGCTGTTCCAATCTGCATTGCCTTCTTATCTTCTTGTCTGCACTAATGGAAGAACATGGAGTATAAGTAGATGGGAAGGGGATGTGCAGGTGCCACCTTTGCTTGCCATAGACTTTAAGAGGTGGCATGCACTCCAAGTCTGTAGGATTGAAAGAACCTCTTTTGTACTGGGGTTACCTTTGAGTCTGTGAGGGAAGGTGTGATGGGCAGTGAGTGTCACTGATTTGAAGCAAGTTGACTGCTGTGTATATAAAATACATGCTAAACTAAACATAGGCAAGGAAATGTCCAGAAAATTTGAGCTCTTAAATTCCTCTGGAAGGTTTCTAGCTCAGGATGGGATGCTCAGAGAATGTATGAGGGATCCTGGTATGGGAATGTGACATTACAACAAAAAATCCTTAATGGCTTATACTTTTTTAAACTTGCTTTGGAATGGCTGCCCTCATTTTAAGTCAGTAAATTTGATCAGTGTAGTTTTTTTAAACCTGATTTGCTTATTTAAAAATAATGGGACTGGAGGGAGGAGCTACAAACATTCACAGGCAGAGTGTGAATCCTAGTACAACTCTATGGCTTTTAAAGCCATGTTGCTCTGCAATGTGGCAGCCAAACTGCTTGGGTCAGGGTGTTCAGTAGTCTCAAATCACACAAGGTTCTCTTCAAAGAGCTTTTCCCATGCCCATGAAATTAATTGAAGTTTTTCCATTAACCTTTATGGCCTATGTTTCAGGCAAGATGACATTAATTATTTACTTTCTGTAAATGAGTGAAATAATGTATTTTTTATACAATATCCTCTTCTAGATAGCCAGTGTGGGTGAACAGTGCCTGAATTGTGTGATTCTACTTCAAGATTCTTAATTTGTGGTCCAGGGAGCACAAATTTAGTATACTTCGTATACTAAACCTTCAGTTGCTTCTCCAGCATGTGTTTATTTTAGTCAATTGGTATTTGAGTCATTAACTGTGAGTGAACTCCTAGTAATTAACTTTCCTTCCATTTTCCTGGGCGTTAGTAGATTGACAAACATCCTGTTTGTTTGCAAGCTTTAGCTTTTCAGAGAGTGCCAATCAAAATAGAAGATTTGGCTTTTAATTGGTTTGACATTTAGAATTCTGTCATCCTAAACTGAGTGAATTGTCGCTGAAATACTGCTTTCAAGTTCTAGATGAGATGTCATTGTTGCCTGTTGGGCCTCGAGGTGCTCACTTACACTGGGTATAGATGTCTGTGCTGGTAGAGCCTTGCTAGGTTGCCTTCTGAACAACATTTAAAATCTGTGTGTTTGTGTGTGTACAGTTATGTCTTGACCTCTGGGGTAGGTGAGTTGATCTCACAGTTAGTTGGCCCTGAATTTTAAGTCAGGTAAAGATGCAGTTAAGACTTTTTTTTTTAAAAAAAGTGTACACTTGTATTTATTTTTTCTGCTTTCTAAACCTGATGAGAATGTGCAGTTTTTATTCAGGTTTGTGCCCAGGTTCATGTGTCACAGTTCTCTGTTCAGTAGTTTCCTTTTCCGGCTCATTAAATTGCAATAAAAAATTGAGTAGTGATTTAAGCAGGAGATTGCACATAGATATTTATGTGTATATGTATGTATTGTATGTTTCACTTCAGGTTTTAAGAGAGGTGCAGATCCTGGAATGCCTGAGCCAACTATCTGGAGGTATGTATCTGTTCCAAATGTAACTTCAAACCCAGTGCAGATAGTTACTGATTTGGGTGTTATCTCTGGACAGCAACAGTTGTGAATGGTGCTTTCATCCCTCATTTTTAATTGTTGTGGTCCTTTTTTTCTTTAGAAATCCAAATGAAAAGTCAGCAAAGCTCTAATTCTTGGAAGGGCCTTAATCTTGCATGGCTTTTAAAAGATGGAACTTCTTGTCCCTTTTGAGTGGCAGCTGCCCTTCTAATAATCTGCTGTAGAGCTAATTCGTGCAACATTCTGCACTGAGGAATAGCTTACCAGCTTTCTAGCACAAATTTGTAACAAACCCCAATCTTCCTCTGCCTTTGCAAATGAGGTAGTAGCACTGCCACTAAAAGCTGCATGAAATAAAGGGCTATATCCTCCAATATTAGTCACTGTCATCAAGCAAAGTGCTTTTGCTTATATTGCTTTATTCTTGTTTTCATGTTGACTTTTTGTTAGTGCTGCATGCCATGGCATTAGTAATGCTTAACTTCTAGTGGTATTTAAGTTTTATTGAAGTCAAACTAAAGAAAATTATGAAGAAAAGGTGACTTTTCAATTTTTCTTTAAATACTTTGATTTCATTACTTTGCAGGGCCAGGTACTCCTAAAAGAAATAACTGATGGACTGTTGTTTGCAAAATCATACATTAACTCTTCTAGCTTTACATAGTTACAGTGTACAGAAATCCCATCTTTGGGAATCAATTATTCAGGAGAAACAGTAGGAAACTTGGGGAAAAAAAGCGTCAAGATCATGTTACAATTTCAGTAGAATCTTCAGTTTTCCTAAGAACTAAGTTGCTGCAGCTGTTTGCTTGCTGATGGTGTTTCTACTTTTAGCACTGTCTCTCCACAGTGTAAAAGAAGCAGAAGTTTGGGCTCATCTGAGGCTTACAGATGCTCATTTCCCTGAGCCCATTTGTGCTCTGTGGGCTTAAATTTTATTTTAAAGGCGACATTACGGGGCTCTTCCTCCAGACTTGTGTTTTACAAATACCAATTAAAGAAAAGTACACTCTGCAAATCTGACTCTGATTTCCTCCCCCTCCCCTTGCAGCCTGCTGTGGGGATGAAGGCTGTGGTGGTCCTGCTGTGGAAGCAGCCGGCGGGCAGGGGTGTCTGAAGAGACGGATGTCCCGGAGGAGGAGACCCTTAGACCAGCTGGCACCATCAGCTGGCTGATGACATAGGTTGTACATACAGCAGCATGGAGCTTATATGGACCTAACTTATTTGCACTACAGTGTAATTAAATAAATACAATCTGAATGGAGAGACGTTGTTTTTAAGTCTTTACACGAGGATGACCTGTTGAGTGGGTTCTGTTTGGGGTTTTTTTTCTTCCAAAACGTGGTGATATTCGATCAATTGGGATCATCTTTTGAGTAGAGATTCCACTTTAGCTCCACAGTAACCAGAAAACTGAGCTAATGTTTTGAATACTTCAGTATTTTCCAGAGAGGCTTTCCCCAAATGTTGGTAAGCCTCTGTTGCTGGTTACTGTGCTGAACTGTTTAGGGATTTTTATTCCTTCTTGGATTTTTTTCTTATCACAGTCAGATAGTAACAGATAGTATATTTATAGTCAGATAGTATATTTATTTATAGTCAGATAGTGTATTTTTCTGCCAAATTTACCTTTACTGTCTGTATTTCCTGGGATTTAGGATGGAGGGGAAGGACACAACAAGAGTGCTCTGTGTGTGTGTGCATTTACTGTAAAAGAAAGTTATTAATATGTAACTGAAGGAAGAAAACAAGTACACTAAACAAGGTATAGGCTTCGTTTTTCTTGCTCTTTGGACCATTGTTGGTTTGGCTTCAGTTATGTTTTTTTACTTTATAACACTGAAATTCAAGCACTAAAATGGTGACTGCATGGTTTCTGTTAAATAGAACCTGTGTTGGGTAGGTTGCTCTCTCCCCTGCAGAACTATGCAGGCTAGTTTGGATCTCTGCAGCAATTTGTGAAAAAAATGCTTATTGGCCCCAAATTATCATCGCAATGAAGATATTCTAGATTTTGACTTGGCTTTTTTTCTTTTTTTTTAATCTCCATTGATTTTTAGATAATTTTTACATTCGTGTTTAAGGAGTAGGGGATTCCAGAGTTTTTAATCTTCCATGAAAACCTATGGTAAACTGTTACTGTGTTTAAGGGCAGATATGATTGGAAAAAATGAGAAATGAGACAAGAGAAAAATTAAATTGATAGACAAGAATTGGGAAGGAAAAAGGTGGAAACATTTATGAGAGCTAATGCAAACCACTGTGTTCCTTAAAATGCCATTAATCATGATAAACTAATCAAATGTTATAAAATAGTGGACTAGCTAATGGTAATAGTTTGCTGACAGGAAGTAGAGCAAGGACCGAATGCAGAATGTTTTCTTGTGGCTGTGCATCCTTTTCCTAGTGCATCTTTTTCTAGTGCCTTTTTTCTTTTGGTAACTTGAGATTAATGTAACCACTGATATATCTTAAATTATGGAAGGAGTTAAAATTCTGGTCCTTTTTCTTGACTGACCCTAATTACAACAGTAACGAAGTAATCTGTCGGTACTTGATAATGGCTTTAATCATGATCAGGAATATTTTTCTTCTGTTGAATATAGTGTAACAACCTGAGATATTCAGTACTAAGGGGATCAGTAATTTAGCATGAAGTAACTTGGATTTGTCAGCAGATTTTGCGTTTCACAAGGGTGTACAATACCCAAAATACAGCAGTGGGTGGATGGACCCAAACACCTGCAGAAGTGTATTTCATGTGCTCTGTTCCATGTAAGATATTTGGGGATGTGGTTTGTGGATAGTAACTGCCCCGTGATTGCTCTGGCTGCTTTCCAAGAATGATAGTGTTTGGCAAGAGGTAGAGAAACAGGGAAGTGTTCTTGCAGTTTTCATTAAAAGTTTTACAAAAGCATGGGTATTTCATCCACAGGCCAGATTCCGTGACCTCCCCACACTGAAAATTTCTCTTAAAGATAATTACAGTTTCATTTTTTGGGGAACTTGGAATTACTGCATTGATATTGCTTATGCAATTCTTACTTGAAGCACATTGGATAGCCAATTTTTGGGAATTCACTGCTACTCAAGTATGTTTCAGGGAAGTCATTAGTGTAGAACCCTTGGGTTTTCAAATTGAGGGGGAAAAAGTCTTTCATGGTACCTTTCAAATCAAGTTAAATTGAATGCCGATATATAGTGTTTTTCATTTATACATCCAGACTTTCATTCTGTGTAGTGTGCTTTCTGTGATTAAAAGGTGAGTGACACTCCTTAAAAAACCCTCTTTTTCCAGGAGAAAAAATGAAAGATGGCATTAATCATAAGTCTTGGTAATTATTTGTAAGGTAGCAAAAAAAAAATTGAGATATTTTTCTTCATGTTTAAAAATGTGGAAATCTTTAGTAGCAATATTTTGATGTTACTTTGCTGGTTTTTGTTACTCTCACAAAATTTGGATGTGTGAAGTTTTACATAAAACAGATTCCTCTGAAGAATCTTAATTCCTTAAAATAAGTTCAGCAAATATGCTCATTTTAGCAAGACTGGGGGTTTTTGGGGGTGCTGTGGAGAAGAGGGCAGGTCTGCAATGAAGGGAAAGGACTCTGGTTTTTGTCGAGGCTGTAGGCTTGGGTCTGTGAGTGAAATGCTAGCAAAGTGCCAGGTGGGCATGGTGGGCAAGGAGCAGTACAGTATCCTGCCATCTCAATATCTTGTTCACTGGCACATTGACCACAACAGCTGCTGGTGGTTTTGGCATTCTGGAACAATTTCTATATTTTCTTATCATTCCGATATCATTCCTTAAAACAGCCTCTGGCATTACTGTATTCAAAGTGAAGTCAGATGCAACCTGGTACCGTTTGATAATTGTGATGAGCAGCAGCTCTTTGGCTCTCAGTGGTGACTGGCTCTTGGGCAAAGCATCTCCTCAGCTCTGAGGAGCAGCCCTGGGGTGCAGGCACTGCAAGCAGTGCAGAGGGGGATAAAGGTGGGCTAAGAGGCAAGGAGGAAGGAAGGTAGGGGTAGAGTTAAGGGTCCTGAAAAGAGAATAAAGACAAGGAAGTCGGTCAGAAGAACAACAAAGTGTTTTAAAAATGGACAAGACTTCTAAAGGTGAGAGTAAAGTAGGAAGTGAGAAAAGGCATGGACCTCAGACAAGGAGCCACAGAGCCCTCTGGTACTTGTGTTATGCTGAGAGAGTCGAGTTTGATGGTTTTCTGGTCTCGATGTGTGGACTGTACATCTCCTAGTAGTAGGCTGTGAAAAAATGGCCAGTTTATTGTCATCATTAAATAAAGAAGAAAAAATTATCTGGATTGCAGTACAAATTTGTTCTTAATAAGTTAATCTACAAAGGAAGCTACTTGTTTGCTCCAAAAACTCTTCAAGGCATGGCCAGTTGTGAGGCAAAATTAAGGTGATAGGAAATTTAGAATAGGTATTTCCTTCTACAAATTCCTGATGTAGACATGGCTGGTACAAAGTAACTGTTCTGTGTCTAGTCACAGTTGTAAGCCAGAGGCTATGTGGTTTTTTTCTTGAATTAATTCATGGGCAAAATTACTAATATCTTGAACTATAGCTTTTAAACACATAAACACTGCAGACCAAAGCGGCATTCAGGATTTTGTTAGAACAGGCCCCTTTGTTGGTGATGTATGAAACCCCTCCCTTGCTGCTTTGTGCATCTGTCTTCCAAAATGGCTGCAGGTGACAGAAGTGGTGCTTAAGATCTAGTCTTGCATTGTGTTGTAAGTGGAACAAAGATCAAACCTATTGGCTTTTATCAGGAAAAAATGCTAAACCAAACTAAATATTTTTGGAAATACGTTGTTACAGGCTTGGAATTTAATCTATGATGATACTGATGATATTTGGCAATTAAAGCTCATTACATCAGTTTTCACCACAGGAATAGACCACATCCTGTTAAATGCCATATGACTAATTTGATTTTTACAAATAACCACTTAATTGCAATTTCTAAATACTTTTCCATGATGATGTGTTATGCAAAAGACATTTCTTGGTTAAGCTTGTGGGTTATATGCATTGTTTCATGGTTATGCTTATGTTAACTCAGGGTTAGAGGATGGGTAAGATAGAGAGAATGCTTATCTGCTAAGTGGAAAAGACTAATATGGCAAGGCAAATCAAATCTTAGCATTCTGATTCTGAAGATGAATGTGTAATTTTTTTTAAAATAGATTTTCTCATGAAAGAGTGAATCTTCTTAGATTCTGGTAACTGAATAGAAATTCAAATTCCAAAGTTTCTGTGGCATGTTTCTGATGGCTGCCAGGGTCAGTCTTGAAAATATACCAAGATTTGATTAAATATGTTTGGATTATGGAAATTAGTTGGTTTTTGCTAGGAGTTCAGGGAGGGAACGGTGTTGAAACCTGCAGTGGTTGCATTTTTTGAGCAAGTGGCTGGGTTTTAGTTTTCCTCTTATCTAATCATTTGACTTGATGTTTAAATTGAACCTGGAAATGTTTCTTAGTCACAAATAACAGTGGCAAACTTCAGGTGAAGCTTCCCATCAGGCTAAGGCAACCTAATGGCTCATTAGAGCTCAAGAGTGATCCTGCTCCCATGCTTTACTGGTGGTGTAACTCTTCCATTTCTTGTACCCTCAGCTTGTTCTTGCTAACCTCACTTACCATCAGCTGTTAATGAAATCTGTGAAGGCACTAGATAACGCAGGCAGTCTTTCAAGTAGCTGTCGTTCTTTCTGCCAAAATTTCATGTTTACACCAGTCCATTGGTGTACTGGGTAGGGAATGGTACTGCAACCCAGGAAGTCAGTCAGGCTGAAATCTTTCACACTTTTTCTTTAAAGTTTCTTAGGCAGAAAAAGCATAGTAAAAAAAAAAAAGAAAAATGATACTTCCGGGACTATCATTGCAAAAAAGCCATTTTTGTATTACAGAGGGCTTTAATATTAGGTTGTATTCTGTCTTTTTAATTTTGGGATTTTTTTTGTTGTTTTATTTTTCTCTAGTGTGCAACATTCTAGTGTTATGATAGTTGCACTGAGGAATATTTTGTTTCTCATCTTTAACACTGTCTCTTGTTACTGAGAGCCTTCTAGAGTGTATACGTGCTTTTCATCGTAGCTTTACCCACTTCCCTCACTGGGATTTCAGAATCAGGATGAAGGGAGCCGGTAATCTATTGAGCATTGCAGAATCTCTGCATGAGGACAATGAGAAAGGATGCAGTAGAAGGGATGAGGGCTAGCTGGGATCAGCAGGGCAAGGCTGGTCCTGTACAACATCAGCCAAAATGATGCTTTCTTGTGTAATTTACTGTTTTTGTGGGGTAATTATTAGCAGGTCTTTTTTGTTTTGGTTGTTTTGGTATTTTTTTTGTCATTTTGGTTTTTTTGGAGGTTTTTTTGCCTTGCTCAGTGAGTTAGTTATCAGTTAGGAGGAGCTCTCTTCTGTTGAAGTGTTGAGGTATTTCATTGTTGCTAAATGTAGTTAGGAGTGCCCATTTTTACCCTTGTTCTGGTTTTTTATGTATTTTTGCTGGTTTGCCAGCTCAGATGCCTATGTGTGTTTTTTGATTGTTTAAAAATACTTTCTACACAGCAAACTGGAAAAAGGACAACAAGTTGGCTCATTTGAGAGGCCCCATAACGTGGTCAACAGTGTTTACTTCTGACTTCCATCTGAATTCCCAACTGTAAATCTTCCTGTGCCACAGGCACCAGTGGGTGTTGTTTTCAGCAAGTGGTGCCTGTCCTAGGGGCAGTCCCTGAAGCTGGCACTGTGACAGCAAATGGTGGCCAGCAAGGCAGCTGCTGCATTCAAGTACCATGAGAGTTGCAGGTGATTGTGGAGGAGCCACAGGTAAAATAATGGCAGCTCCGCAGCAGCACCAGCAATATCCTTCACTCCAGGAAGGACTTGAAAGTTGACCTCCCCGCCCAACAAGTGTTATTCTTTGCTCATCTTCTACGTCCTAAAACGTGGCAGCATTTAGATTTTTACTAGAATTGCAGATGACCTGGGGTGACTGCCAGCTGAAGTGTGGGTGCTTGTCTATCAATTGCAAGGGATTTCAGTACCTCAGTCCATAGGTGCTTTCTGGTATTTAAGGAGGAGATCAGTCTTGAGTTTGTTTAGCTGCAAAGTAACTAATTATTTGGTGTACATAGTAACTCATGGTGGTCTCAGGCAGCCACCTTCCACTGGAAGAGATGAAACCAGGAGGTGCCTTTCCTTTCTGTGAAGGTAAGCGGTTTTAAAAACCAAACGAGACTTTCCTGTGTTTCCTAGAGCATGTGTCAGGACAGCTAAAGCAGGGTCTTATGAGCTCTGAGAAAAACTATTCATCGCAGATATCTTTAAAAGTGATCACCTTGAGGTCTCCTCATTCTCTCTCAAGATACTGCGCAACTTGAGATGACAGTTTTACCATATTGGGTAAAACAGTGGTTTGGATTGAGGGTCTGAGATCTGGGCAGTGGCTGAACTGGTCAATGTTTTGGCATCCCCAGTGGTGGAATGCCTTTGTGGGCAATCAGATTGCTCAGAGGAAGAGGAGAATTTACTGACATCCACGTTCCAGGACACACCTTTCATCTCCTCATCTTCACTGCTGTGTTCAAAGAAAGAGGGCAATTAGTATTCTACAAATTTTAGAGACAAATCTCGAGGGACTTCTGCTGCCTGCATCCCTTGTGTGGTCTGTGAATTCCTCCAGGTCTGGGTATATGAGGTACCTGCACAGCTCCAGTGCTGCAGATGGTGCAGCTAAGAAAGTTTCAGTGATTTGGTACTCAGTCTTAGGTCTTGTTTGGGTTTTTTTCTATACGGTATTCAAGAATTTGCATTCATGGTGTGTGGCCTGTCCATGCTAGTGGAATATAAATGATAGAAGACAAATGCATTAGATCATTGATGGTCATTGACATCTCAGCAGCAGTATGTTGATTTATATTGCCTAAGGAAAGAACCTAAGGTTTTATTTTCTGCTTCTTGGGGGACAAGAGAGAAATGTTTAACCAAACTTGGGAAATTCCCTTGGATGACAGCAATAAAACTAATCGGAAGGTAGTATTTATGTCAAAGTGGTCAGTGTGGTTGTCTCACCATTTTATTTATTTAAAAGAGATTGTTTGGCTTGTAAGAAGATCCTTACAAACAATTGCAGTTTTATGGAGTGTTCCTTGTTAAGTACAGGGGACTTATTGTTCATTTGTTTCTCAGGAGCAGTGATGGTTGATTGTGTTTATTCTTAAGTGCCATGTTCAGTGCATCTGGTTCCATTAAGTCCAATTTTGTGAATTATATGTTGATCAGGTTGTCTGTATATGTGTGTACATATGTGCTATGTAGATAACTGACCTAATTATACAGATAAATTCTTGAAAGTGGTTGTTCTGATAATTGCAGGTATTAAAAACTGAATATATTAAAGTGCTTTAGTCTTATTTAAGGTTCACACAGTTTATACAGGCCATCTTTTTAAAATCAGTTTTTATTTATTTTAAAAATATAAATAAATCATAAATATCTTTCAAATATTTTAAAAACAAGGTATACAACAATTTTTCTGGATTCTGAAAATATTTTTTGTTGAATACATATTAAATAAGTTGCTATTCTGAATAGTACCATTAGAAAGGAATATGTCCTTTGTTTAAATTATTTCTAAATATTGAAAATATAAATAAGAAATGTAAGAAACTAATAAATATTTTAAATACAATAAATAAGTTCCTAGAAGGAAGTAAGAGTGCATATAAATGCAAACCATTGTTACTGTTTCTGGTTCTTAAAACAGAACAACACTGTCGTCTGCCACATGACAGATTTGTAACAGAGGATTGTGCCTGAACTAAAACATTCAAGCACTGAAACTCCTGGTGTTTCTCAAATAACGCACAGCCCTCACTGTTTTCTCCATAAACGAAGTAAATTGTCGGAGGATGAGGTGCGTGGTGATATTCCCTATCCAGGTCTTACTGGACCTCAGCTTTGTGTGAAGGGTTTCCTGGGAAGCTGCATCAGGGATGGTCACTTCTTCGGGATTGATCACCTGTGAAAAAGACAATATTGGGAGGGGCCCCGGTTAAGATACTGTAACTGAGCTTGGAGAGCATTAGTTTGTATGTTCCCAACCAGCTGTGTATCCACCCTTTCTGTACTACAGACAACAGCCCTCCCTGGGACCTGTGCTTCTGCAGAGGGGTTTGAGGAGTGCTGATGGCTGCTACGATTACTGTAGGAGAGTCTCTGATCTGTGGAGTTTGTTCTGGTTTGAATGTAATGTCTGGCATCACAGTCCAACACTCTGCACTGAGCAGCGCGATGCACCTCTCCTCCTGTCTGGCAATCACGTGGTTAGGTGGGAAGGTGCTGATCATGGTTTGTCCTAACCTGTGCTGGCTGCTCCATCCTGAGTCATAAGTTAACTGGCTGGCATTGGGAGTAAAAATGCTCATCTTTTGTGGTAGATTAACGGTTTCCAAAGGCGTCAGACTTGTTTAGCTGCTTACTTCTTGCTTTCCAGGCATTTAGTTGTGGAGGAAACTGACTGCCACCAACTTTTACTGCTATGTGGGAGCATAAGTACAGGATGAGTAACAGGATTTACCTAATGCTGATTCACAATGCTGAGCACCCAGTACCTAATGGCCTTTTAAGAACTTGTCCCAAGACATGGGTAGGAGACTTCTGAAAATGGGAGTTACACACCCAAGTCATGGAGCTGTTTTAGATGATTTGGGGACCAAAGTTCTAACAAGTATCTTCTTCATCCTGTGTTTGGGATCATGCAAATCTCCTTCTGGAACCTCTTTTTTTTGTGAAATGTATAAATATTCTTTCTGTCCAGACTACTTGGAAGTAGACTCTGATCACACCCCATGTTAGTGATATACCCAGCTCCTTGTTGCACTCTGTAAAAGTTTGTGTCTGGCTATCCAGACAGGTATTGTGCTGGTGGATCTATCTGACCACAAGTGACAGATTCTGTGTTTGCTCTCCTTGTCTTAAATAGCAGATTTTTCTCTCAATTTTTCTTCAGAAAAATTTCCAACCTGAAGATAAGGTCTTTTTCTCAAAAACTCTGCAGGTTTTGCATTTGATCACTTTGTTTAATTCTGCCTGTTCCGGTGATATAGACTCTACTAATTTTAAAAAAACCCCTCTAGGTTCCCTCAGTTACGAAACAAACTTTCTGCAAACTAATATATCAAGTTGGAAGCCAGTAGTCTGTTGCTGTCTTGTGACGGGGCTATTATTCTCAGCTAGCACTGTGTGAAAAAAGCAATTCAGCTTCCTCTCACTGTAAAGAATGATGAGCATAAATCAGTGTTGGGAAAGGTATGGCAAGTGCACAATGGGCTTTTCACATGCCGAAAAGCACCTTGAAGGAAATAATGCCCCAAGACTATTGCATTTCTTTGCTGGATTATTTTTAGTTAGGCAAATAGGTTCCCCAATGACAAAGGAAATACTCATGTTAAGGATTACTAACATGAGCAAGAAATACAGGAAATAAGTTTGAATTTTTGAAGTATGATCTTTCAAAGCTCTCCAAAAATTGGAAAATGTCTGTTAGAATATAATAGCATTTAGTCAGCAAACCAAAACAGTATTTGTAAAGAAAGAGTTTTTTGTGATTATTATAAGTAAAATAAGTGGATTTTAATAGCAACTGTCTTCCTTGATTTTTAAGCTACTGATATCTCAATGTACAACTTGGCTTAAAAGTTGGTTTTGGAGAGATTTAAAGATCATTAATACTGTAAAAATGGATTTAGGTGTGGGTTGTTTTTTTTAAATGTGGGTTTTTAAAAAAAGTTAATAATTTCTACTTCTCTGGGAGTTCCAACATTAGAAAGCATGGGCTGAACTGCAGTTCTACAATTAGGAACAAGCTCCCTGAGAAATCTTATTTCTATCATCCAGGCAGTGTTAGTGTATTTGTTCTTAAAATTATGCATTTAGTTGGTTTGGAAATTAGAAGTAACAATAGAAAGTAGGAAAAGAAGTTGTTAAAGAAAACAAAACTTTGTAAAACATAGTCATTAAGGGTAAGATCTGAGCATAATGATCTGTCACCTGTTTTTTCCAGTGGAGAATGTTCAGCTCCACATAGCATCCTGTATCTCTCACTGCATGTCATTATTAAGCCATAACAATTATCAGAGTGAATTTAAAACCAACTCACCATCTGTCTTATGGTACGTGCCAGGTGCTCTGTACTAGAGGATAGCAATTCAACATTTTGGTTTTCACTAATAAAAGTTTCTTGTACGTATCTGAGGTATGTCTTAAATGCATAAAGGCCGCTGGAGATTTTTCTCAAGCATTTATCCTGAAATGAGAGAAAGGTGAGAAAGTCATTTACAGCTCAAAATGCCTTGGTGGCAATGCTGTGAGCAGGTTAGCAGATGATGCTTATACAGTGTGGAGGTCTGGCCAAAACCAGCTGGAGCCGGCACAGATCTTTAGGTCAACTTCCACAGTTTTTTTGACTAGGCAAAAGTTGCCCCAGATCTACAGGATTAGACCGGAAAGGAGAGCGGTTCCTTGCCTCATCGAAGCCGGGGAGCAGACACCCATCCGTCTCCGTCACTTTGGGAAGGTTGAGGTTGTTCTGGAGGAGCATTTCCATGCTGTTCTCGCAGACGGTGAGCTTCTCGCACATCTGGGGAGAGACACCGAGGGGTTTCGGTCGCACGTCGGCGGGAGACAGCCGCCCCCGGGCCGTGTGTGCGAGCGAGCGCCCCGTACCCACCTCCTGCTGCAGCTGCGCCGCCCGGGCGTGCAGCAGCTGTGCGAGC
>VXBA01003768.1:166608-256588 GCA_013399895.1 Serilophus lunatus | reverse complement strand
CTCGGCTCCGGCCCCGGGCCCTTCTCGTCGGCGAAGCTGGCGGGTTGAATGAGCTCCGGGCATCCCTGAACGTGTATTTATTGGGGGGACTTCGACGTTATTCATAGCTTGGGAAAATCCAGCATGAGAATACCGAATGGGAGGAGGGGACAGGGGGTGGGAGGGAGAAAGGATGCGTTCGAAGGATCTACCCGCTTGATACAGAGCGTGAGATTGTGAAACCGTGAGAGTGGGCAGCTACAAGTGGTGGGAACATGAGGTAATCCTGCTCCGTAGTTCCTTGAGGGCCGGGCTGCCCCCAGCACCCGCTGGCGGCTCACCTGGAGCCGCGGGGCTCGGCCGGGGCCGCAGCTGGAGCCCCCCGGTCCCGGTGCCTCTGAGCCCGACAGCTCCAAGCCGCACAGAGCCCTGGAAGTCATACGTACTTACCTACCTATGTACACGCTTACATTAGATAAGCTACATACCTTCGTATGTTTTAATGTGGTTTAATGTTTTATAAGTTTTGTATGATGTGTTTATTTCTGTATTTTAGCTGTTATTTATGTATGTGAAACTAAACGCCCCTGTTTAAGTGTAGGGTACGTACAAGTCCTAAGTTACCTCTTTCCCTGTGAACTGCATATGGGTAGGTTAAATACATCATGTTCATATGCTTTAAATGGACCAAAGCCAGCCCCTACAGCTGGTTCCAACAAGAGTGTGGCTGCAGGACACATAATGTTCTCTGTTATCTGCTGTCTTATCTCTTTCTGCATACCCGGTGGGTGTTGTAGGAATTTTAATTTTTCATCAGAGGGACTCTTCTACCAGGGCAAGTGTGCCTGTACTCTCAGGCACATGGTGTTGACTCTTGCGAATGGGTGCAGGGCTAGGAATTGGACACACTGATCCTCGTAGGTCACTCCCAACTCGGCATATTCTGTGATTTCTGTGATTCTATGAATGCAGACTGAGTCAAACTGTGCAAGGCATGCTGACACTGGACTTTTGGAATGTCTTGAATTATTTTGGCCAAACTTCTTTTTTTTTTTTTTTTTTTTTTTTCAATATGAAAGCAGTTCTGTTTTCTCACATAATGCAGACCAGAGAGAGACCTGATTCTGCTGTGGGAAGTGCTAACAGGTGGATGCAGAGTAGGGAGAACAGAACATGGGGCATAAGAGAGGTGATAAAGAGACAATAAAATGACTGATATTGGATGTCGTCATTTTGATTCTCCCTTTTTAAAAAACCCCAGATATTTCTAATTCATTTTCTAAAACCAGCTTGGATAGGAAGCCTCAGGAAAGAAGTAAGGTACTACTGTTTTTTATTAATGTCTTGTTCTGCCAGTAGCAGAAAGGCAGCTGCAGTAATTTTGCCCAGTACTGGTTTTCAACAGCAGCAATCCATCTCTGTCCAAGTCCCTGAGTGCTGCACAGGGGATATTGGCAGAACAGTATTTTCTGTTAGCTCTCAGTATCTAATGTTAGTTCTTCCTTGCCAGGTCTGTGGTGTTAGGTATAGAAGAAATATAGAAGAAATAAAATACTACTAACAGTACATTTGACTAGTATCAATTAAAAGAGCCAATTGCAACATATAAAAGGATTAAAATAGCCAGACGAGATGGGTTCAATGCTTATAACCATCAGAGACAGATACAGCAGGGAGGGAACTCCTGCCTACTTCTTTTTCCGTTTGCGATAGCACATGGATGTACGTCTCAGAGAGGGATTTCCTTCCACTACCAGGTGACTCATAGGTTGTTCCTGCAGACAGTCAGACTTCTCCTTTATCTAACCCAAGTGAAAATACTGTTCTTAAAATGACATGAACTTGTTAGCAGGCTCTGTTTCCTTAATAAAATCTTTTTAACAGGCATTCTGTGATTGAGTCCTGTCTGTAGCTCTGTCATTTTTAGTTTTCAAACCTTATTTTATGAGTTGTTCTTTTCTCATTGTGTAACTAAAGTATCTGTTCCTTAGCAAATTTCAGAGAACATCTTTGTGCTGATCACAGTTATACAGTCTTGCTGATGCATATAGTTACATCTTAAGAGTGAAATAAAAGGAAGTTTCAACTGTTGTTCCTCCTCTAAAAGTCTCTAAGCCTTCAGTGATTATTTTCTTGTTTGGGGATTTTGTTTACTTTTTTTCTATGAGTGTCCATGTGACTTTTCAGAAGTATAAGTATACTTACATGCTTCAGTGGAAGTTGCTCATTAATGCCTTAGAAACTACGTATGATAATCTAGGACAAAGCACAGCATTCAAGAGAAGAAGGAACTGGAATTTACACAATAGCATTAAAATACTTCTTCTATTGCTCTGGACAGTTTCTTATGGAAAATCACTTATTTAATTAGTACTGTACATAATAGAAATCCTGTGCTGATCTATCTATAATGGTTAAAGTTTGTGGAGGGCTCAAAGGAGGTCAATTAGTCCGCACTGTACTACTCTGGGTTACGCTGATTTATCAGTAGTCACGTTGTTCAAAATGTATTAAGCCCTGAACAAGCAGCACTTGCTCATGAGTTAGCTATGGGTCAGGAGATCTGCCTGGTACTTGAAATGTATGAGTAGTATTACTGAGACTCTAAGGCATAGTTTCTAGGTACCAAGGAATTTCTTTCCTCCATAATATCTTTGTAATACTGCAGGTTACTCTTCTTGGATCATTTTATTTCTGTTACACTTCATTTCACTGTACAGGTTTGTTGTTTTTTTCATATAATTTATTCTATCAACCAGGCAGCTGCATCCTGACATATAAAACATTCCTAAGTTGGGATTTCAGAAATTTACAATGCTTATCCAACTTTTTCTTCTGTCTGAAAAACAAGAATTACTACCGTACATTTCTGTAGGAGCAGAGAGTCCAGTTCTGAATGTTGTAAAAAAAATCTCTCCTCTCTGGCTATCCATACATGAAAATGGTTCCTGATTACAATCAAGGGTGAGTTTATAGCCAGGGAACAAATGCAGAATCATATAATGTGTCAAACTCTTGTTTTCTAGAATCAGTTTGCAACTCACTGACCCATTCTGGAACAGGTTCTGTTTCTTCTAGAGTTGCTCTGCCTGGGAGCAAGCCCATTCCACTTTTGCTCATGATAACCTTGGAGATTGGCAGAGAGGAGGCTGTTTTCAGGAGAGGTGAGCGACAACATCATGAAAATGCTACTGCCACTAAAGAATTCAGTGAACTGCAGAGCTGTCATGGTCAAAATTTGTCTCCCCTCTTCTGTCAGCCATCAGGCTCATGTCTGCAAAGAGCCCCACCATGGGCCAAGACAAAACCCAGTGGTATTGGCAGCAGCTGGAGACCTTCCTTGCTGAATGCTGTAAGTCAACTAAATGGCTACATAAATGGCATTCCTAGATAGAAAAATAAGGTCTTTTAATAGAATAAAATTACTAGGGTTGCAGTATGTTACACTCTGATTTGTGTGTTTGGTTTGACCATCTTTTTCATTGTAATAATCTCCCCTACTCTACAGTAGTAAGACAAACCGCCAATGTTTATTTAGGGATGATGACTTAAAATAGTGCTGTTGATAGTAAGAGAAGAAATACGACTGAAATTGTGGTGTTCTTCTATAGGAGTGCTAGGTTTCGCGTGGGAAGAAAATGTCAATTGTCAGAATACAAGTTCAAGTGGGATCATGACAGCGACTAAGAAAATAACTTCCAAATGTCTTGAATGAAGTGGAAAGCTGATATCTAGTTCTCTTGACATATTTTTGGTTGAACTCCTCAAAGCTTGAAATGAGGGAGCTTGAGTTCCTACAAATTTTGTAAAGGGTGTCAAAGTTCTCTGTAGCGTTAAACCAAGCTGTCCTATTCTGTATTTGAAGTGAACAGGTTGAACAGGTCAGTAATACCCCGTGTTCATGTTTCTCATAAGCAAACATTGCTTTGACAAGCTGCATGTCACCAAAGAGCACTGTTGCACTTGACTAATGGCCTGTTGCTTTTGTGGCTTTGCAAGTTCTTTGGTTCTCTGTTGGTGTTTGCCACGGAACTGCGGAGTGGTTTGGGGATTTTTTGGTGAAAAACTCTGGGGGTTGCTTGTTTTTCTTTCCTTTAGGAAGACTTGCATCATTTTTAAATAAGAATAGGATGTGTAATAAGACAGTTTTTTTCCCCTTGAGTACATCATATGCAAATACCATAAATTTCCTTGCCTTAAGCTAAATCAGAGGTTTATTGGAAAAATGTTTGCTTACCTTTAAATTATGTCCTGGTTTTCAGCTTTATCTGCTTAATCTCAAGAAGAGAAATCATGCCATGATTTAGTCTTCAGTCAATTTCCAGGCAGTCAGGTATGCAGTCCTAGGTGAGAGAGATCCTGAAGGTAACCCTTCTTGGGGAATATCTGCTACAAGTTATTTTAAGTAGACACATCTCCTTCAAGTCAAGATGATTGCAGGCATTTTATTGCTGGATGGGAATGTTGTAACACTGGCAGCGAAACTAGATTTGCACTAGGAGCGCTTTGCTGTTGTGGTTGCACTGATAAGTGGCATCAGAAAGCAATTCCACAAACTTTTCTCGTGGAAGGAAGATAGCTGTTGCATTGTATGTGGTGTGGTGAATGGTACCTTTTCACAGGGCTGCATGAGTCACCAGAGCAGAGAACCAGTGAGTTAAAAATACCCTGGTAGTATTTGATCTTTCTCAAGCACTCTTGCACAACACCTGTGTGCTGTTACTGGGCTTATTTGTGAGCATCACCCACTGTGACAACACGCTGTTTTGACAAGGATCCCATTTTATGAGATCGCATTTTGAATTCAGTAGGGCTGTACCTTCTAAAAAAAAATCTCTTCCCTTTTTAAAATATATTGACTGTACATTTCACTTTTTTTTCAAGGAACTTCTTGGTTCCCTTTGAGTTCTCTTTCTAACCATGAAAGATGAAAATTCAAAGAAGTTGTCTGATGAAGGAGAAGAATGAAGTATTTCAGTCATGAGAGAAGATGACAAAGCTAAAAAGAGAACATGGTAAGGAGCCTGAGTGTATGAGAGGTACTGAATAGTGTAAGTCTTTATCTTTCTTGTTTGCCATTTTTAACATAGTACAATAGATGTAGATAGCGTTTTACAAAGCATTCAAAAGGCAAGTTCTCCCTTGGAGGAACTTGCTCAATGTGAAAGGAAACTGAAGGGATGTCACTGTTTGTCTGTAATCACATTCATGAAAGCATACTAAGTCTAGTTCAACTCAGTAAACAGAGGACCCATTCCATTCTTATATAAAAGTTCATGTGTTGCTCAATGAGATATCTGTACACCTAGATGTGTTTACCCTTCTTCATGCCCAATGTTTTTGTGTCCATAATTTCATTATCAGACTGTCGTCTCGCTTGGTTTGACATTTAGCCATGCATCCTTTTTCTTTTTTTCCTGGTGATTGCCTTTCTGTGACATTGTAAATTTCCTACACATAACTCAAGTCACTTAATGAAATTTTTATGCTTTTTCCTGGATAGCAACATTTTCTCTCTGCACTGAAAAGAGAAGTTGGTTATAATGATGCAAGAGAGAGCACTTTTCATGCTTTGGAGAATTTTATTTCTACATGAGATCTTTAAATAGGGAAATAATGCTGTTTGTGGACAGATATTAATTATATTCCATCTGAGTATGATGAGATATGTAGACTGTCTCACTGGAGGGCTATCTTTTACTTATGCTATAACATGGTAGTACTGCTTAACAGAGCCACTGAGAAAAGAATTGTAACTGCATTGTCAGAATCAGATGCAAGGCTACAGTGCATTCCTTTTGGGAGATAGCTTTTCAATAGCACTTTTTTGTGGAAATTTGTCTAGTGGATGGACAACTAGAAAATCAGAAATGCACTATGTTCCTGGAGTAACTGTTATGTGATTTTATAAAAGTTTTCTCTCTCAAGGATCTTGTAGTGATACAGTAGAACTGCTGTGGAGTTTGCCACTTTGGTCATACGTTTTGCCTTACAGCCTTGTTGAGAAACCTGAATATCACTACTTGATGCCTTACACGTTGAGCGTTTTGGGTCTTTCTTCTTTTTGAATGAATTCTAGTAAACTCTTTTACTGTTCTACTGAATTTGTGAAAGAGAACCTACTTAACTATAGCAGGAAACGTTTCTAATTACATTCCAACACACTATAATAGGATTAACAGGTTGTGCTGGAACTTGCCACACTGCTGTTATAGAAGCAAAAGTATCTGAGGGACTAGGTTGGCTTTAAAGACATGGTTCCCATCACCAGAGGATTTGAATGGTTTAGGTCCAACTAGATTTTTCCTTCAGATGGCCAATTTAGATTGCTCAACCAGGATGTGGGAGATGTTGAATCATATCCCTTCCCTTTTAAATAGATTATGAAGCCAGATTTACTCCTTTACAGTAAAGTCCACCAATTCCTAGGAAGAATCTTGGCCAAGAAGTTTTTCTTTATCTCCTCTTAAAGTGAATGACTTTGTCACAAAGCAGTCAGGAGCCTGTGTGCCATCTTGGTGCCTTGACCTAGATTCCAGGGGAAGTTTGCTCAAATATGTAGTACAAGAAATTCAGACCTTGGGCTGAAATAGAAAGTGATTCCCAGGGAGCCCTCTGACCTCAGAGCTGTTGAGTAACCTTGGGCAGGAGAGATGGACTCACTTCCTCCATAGGCTGCCTTTTGGGGGGAAGAACTGGTCCGTAATGGTGAGAAACACAGGAGGATTGGTTGTCAGATCCTCTCTGGCAAAGGGCCCTGGCTGCCCGGGAGAGGTGCCTGCTTTCTGAGGGGGAAAAGCTCCTCTCCCTGGACTTTCTTGTGGGCTGGTGCAAGAGCTCCTCATGCAACACACCAGCTCTCACTGGCTCTCCCCATGCCTGGCAAGGAGGATACCACTCCTCTGCCTGCTCTGGGGTCAGGCGCTTCTTGCTGTAAAGTCCCCTCCTGGTATCGCTTGTTCAAAATGCAGAATATACTCTGTTTCCCCTGCTGATATTAAAAATACGTAACAAACAAAAAGTTAAACAAAAAGCAAAAAACAGAAGCAGCCAAGTTGAACTGCTTTGATATGAAACCACCCCCTAGCCCTTCTCTATGCCTGAAGCTACATGCAACAGTAGCATTTTTTTGTGCAGTAAGGGAACTCCTTGGGTATCTTCGTTTGTGCTTTAGCTCAGCATCATCAACCATTACTCCTGCTGTTCTTAATTTGATCTTCACTGTTACTTACAAATGCTCAAATCTTGGGATTTTTATGGTCTACTTTTTTCTGATACTTCTTCTCTGGACTTGCCAGAAAGGGTCTAGACTTTCAAAACATACCTATGTGAAGGAGCCGAGGTATTCTCTTTACTCCTTGTGAATACCGTAACCCCTGGCAAACATAAACAGGGAGTAAAAGTTCTTGGTCATTTTTAAGAATAGATAAATTAAACTTTTGTGTTTCATTTCACAGTATTTTCATCTATGCACATTTTGTGGTGAGAAGTTGCTTATTGTATACATTTTGTAAAATTACTACTTTTAAAAATTTGATTTTCCATTGGGGTTTTTTTAAGTCATATAGAAGACATTCCATGGAGACTGCTATGTTGTTACCCACTGCATGCTAAGTCTCCCGTCTCACAGAGGTGCCAAAGGGCTATTTGGTGAAACCTGCTGCTTTCTGCCTAACACTTAACATGTGGTTCCACAACTGTTTCAAGCTGATATAGAAATATAGAAACATAGAATCATACATTAGTGTACTGCCTCCAGGCTTATTGATTATTC
The DNA here is from genome assembly GCA_013399895.1 of Serilophus lunatus. Classification (NCBI taxonomy): domain Eukaryota; kingdom Metazoa; phylum Chordata; class Aves; order Passeriformes; family Eurylaimidae; genus Serilophus; species Serilophus lunatus. The sequence goes on along the minus strand of VXBA01003768.1, from coordinate 248,835 downwards.
AAATCTAGTTTAAAGTACTTCCAATGAGCTCTGCTAACTCCTGGGAAGTGAGAACAAGCTACCAAATGGGTACAAATGTGGGAAAGACGCTGTCAGTCTGTAGTCTGACTTCTGCCACGAGTCACTTCTTCTCACCACTTTCCATGTGTGTCAGCACTGGTGTTTGAGCCATTATATCAGACTGGGGAGGGGATCCAATTGGAAAATTAGCCACCAAAGAAATTGAATCGTTTTCCTTAGGATCTATTCTGTGATCTGAGTGGCTATCTGCCCAAACACTTGTGTTGGTATGAAGGAGCAATCTCCAATGCCTGACTTCTGGGACAGTATCAATAACAAATAACAAAAATCACTGTGGTTTTGTGTTGCGCACGAAAAATGTTACACCTCATCTCAAAATAACATTCATTTCAATTCTAGACTACGTTCTGTACATAGTTATTATTTTTATTATTATTAATAATTGTTATTATTAACAATTAATATTTTATTAATAATTTAATTTTTTTATTTAAGTTATTTTTTTATTATTCCTTTTGGTCTGCTCTATCCCCTTGCCCATGGAAAGCCATTGCACATGTTTTGAACTGTTGTAACTCCACGGACAGGACTTTTGAGAAAGGACTTTTTGACAGGACTTCTTCTGCCTGTTGAAAGAGCAGAGTCATCCTGAATGGCTCCGCAGCCACAGACCATTGTCAGTGCATGCTTTGTCATCTGAATAGGTAAATCCACAGCTGGCAGTTTTTTCTGCTAAGCAGTATGATGGGGTTGTAAGACCCTTTAGACTGCAAATTTCATGAGCTCCGAGCCTTCAGAAAGCAGAGCTTTTGAAAGGACCGTTGTGCAAACATATCACAGAATCGCAGAATCCTGGTTTAACTAGAGCTCCCAGGGCTCTTGGGTCTACTGAGAACCTCTGCAGAATAAAAAGTCTGGAAACAGCAGTAAAAAGCTGACTTTCCTGCCTTATGATGATGATTAAAAAACGCAAGGAAGACTCCTTTAACATTACTAGAATTCCATTACTTTTTGTTTTGTGTCCTTATTGTGTCCCTGTTGAGAAAATCTTTGTAAATCATTTCACAGAACAAGTCATAGGGGTAATGAAAATATGTGCTTCTCAGAAGGTTAAGATCAGTGTCACACAGATGAAAGCTGTTTTAAAACTTTTTCAAAGGCATGGTAAAATTACCGGAAGAGAGTGAACTCAATGGCAACATTTCTATTGATTTCATTATGAAACTGGCACTATCTCATATGTAAAAGGAAAAACAAACAAAGTGGAAAATTACTTCTACCTTCCCTACTACTGCCTGTATAATTTGTTCACTCTCTTCTGAACCTCAGCTCCTTCTCATCAAGCTTTGAGGAAACTTTTTTAAAAGCAGTACCATCAGAACCAAGGCTAGCTTAGTAAAAAGTATATATGATTTTTTGAGACACCACAAGGAGGAAAGTAAGTTAGTTCATATCAGAAAAGGAGGAATTTCTAACTGCGGATAATAGATGACATCTATTTGTAGTCCTCTGCTTACTATTGACACAGGATATTTCTTTGCCAGGAGACAAAGGTATTCTGCCTGTTCTGCCAATTCTTCCTTTGAGTTAGTGCCTTAAGTGCTAGTAATCTTCACATAGCCTGGAATAACTCTTCTTAGAGTGTGAAGATTATTTTTTTTTAATTTGAAAAAAAGGTTGCAGCATTTGTAATTTGTTCAGTAAAAGCCTTTTCCTCAAGAGCTCCCCCTGACATCTGTAGGAATCTATAATCCCACAGTGCTATGTCTGTTGGTACTTCTGAAGTTTGCTACTAATTCCCTACTGATATGTATACTGTTTGTCTCCTTAACACCCACTTAGGTGCACTTAGGTTCTGTTTCACCAAATGTGTTTTCCCCAAAATCAGCTTTTGCCTAGGATGTTCCTTTTGGTGGTATTGCATGCCATACTTAAAAAACGAGCATGATTTCTTTAGCCATGTCCCATACCTATGCTATAAACAGACTGGTACTACACTATGGTATAGTCAGCTGGACTGTGTGTCAGCTATACTGAGAGTAGCAGAAACGAGAGGATACAAGAGCTGGTTTGCCTGCTGGGAGGGGAGAGCATTGCCACTCCTTGGATTCAAGTTTCTTTGAGCTGATTTATCGCAAAGCTGCTTAAAACTCAACATGGTATTTTACACACTCAAGCAAGAGGGAATCAGGTCCTCTCCCTGCTGTGGGACAGACAGAACCTACGGTCATACTTTGTTGTGTTGTGGAGAAACTCTGGCAGAGAGGTGGTCTCTAATGTAAATTTTAGTCTTGGCTCTGAAAAGATGGCCTTAGGCACTTCACATGGCCTAGAATTGTTCCTAATTGTATAGGTGTTACTGTTTGCATATTGATTTCCCTAAGTTCTTTTACAGTGTTATATTAGAGGTGGAAGAACAGCAAACAGGTACTCATGTTTCTGAATAATCCTGTTGTCACCAGTGGCAATCTCAGGCCTACACATCAGTGGGACAGAGGAGGATATCTGCTGGGCCAGGGCTGTCCTAAGACAAAGCTTTTTTTTTGGTATGTTGTCTGAAGCCTTTAGCTTTAGTGCACATTTCTCAGCACACATGGAGCTGGTAGGTGTAGTTAGCTTCCACTCAGGCAGAATTTTATGGAACATGGCAGGAATATGTTAAAGTTTCCTGAAAATAATTGAAAGCTTCACAGACTTAGCAAGAGAGCAATAGGAGAAGAAATATGCAATATCCTTGCACAAAACATCATGTTTATGCATAGTAAACAGTCAGTTTTACATAAACAATGTCGTTTTTTCCCTTTATGAATAATTATTTGCATACGCATGATTCGTGTCATTTCTCTCTGCTGACTTCTAACTTTCCAGTCTTCTTCATTACAATTAATTTACAGCACTGATAAATTTAATTTTTGACAAGTCATGCAATACAGATACCATTTTTTTCCAAAACAAATAGCAGTGCCAACAAAATTTAGTTTTTAAGCTCAATGCTTTTGCCATTGAGCTGCAACAGAAGGTTGAGGTTATTGTTGTTGGCAGCTTTTTCTTGTGTGATGTTTAGGGTTTCTTTAACAAAGATTTTATAAGGGACTGAGCAGATGAAAGAGTTGGGTCTGGTTTAAATTTCTGGGATGAAATTGAAGAATTTCCACTCAACGTGTAGGATGTTTATAGTCTGATTGAGCAGAGGATCAGGGATATAATTTACAACTGCATTTGAACTTACAAAGCAAAGCTGTTTAAATGTGGAATATCACATTAAAGCTTGTTTGAAAATCTATTTCTACTTTGAGATTACAATTTGTAAAGATTACAGGTTAAAGTATTTCCTTGTATCAACACCTCTTGTACCAAATGATTTTTGCCTCTTCAAGAAGAGTCCAAGAAAATTGAGAGGAGGCGAACAAAGTGCATCTTGTTGACGTTCCCCATATTGCAAAACTATTTTAACTAAAAGCATGCTGGTAACTGTCTTGCTGGGAATTGTGATTGAAAAATACCACTGGGCTAACCAGACTTGTCCCTGCAAGAAAAGGATTAGAAGGAAATTGAAATCTCTCCTATTGGTAGCTAACTTCTCACTCATGATTACATCTCATCACTGTTTTTCCAGCTAGTAACTGCAGAAACAAAAGTGCAGAGCTATGGCAGTGTTTTAGATTCCCATAAACTAACAGATAGGCTTTGACAACAGAAATATAGCCAAATAAATTCCTGCCTCCACAGCTATGAAAATACTGCAAACTACTGCTCAGTTTATATCCTGTTGCATGCTTTTGGGATAATTATAAGTAATTTTGGATCTCAAGCATTTCATTTTTCTGGCCCTTCAGCTATTCACGGTACAGTGAATCTCTTATATTTTTCCAGAGAACTCCTGAATTATTGTGAGGTAGAGTCTGCCTCTGAATTTTGGAGGGACTGTTACATGAAAACTCAGCTCAGGTAGGAAGTATTTCAAAAGGTTCGGGTAAGGACAATAGCACACACACACAAAAAAGCAAACCTGGGCCCCTTAGTTAAAAAGGTATGCAGAGCTCTCAGAAAAATTTTGCATGAAAGGCAAATAGAAGTTGGGACATGAACAAGATAAAATGGAATATGACTTTACAAAATTAGATTGTGTCAGCCCAATAGACACTTTGAGAAAGAGTTTCCTATATGAAGGGAAAATACGTTTCCTTCCTGGGTACTTCAATTAAGCCTTTTCATGGAGTCTTGTGGAAGCTGTGAGAAACACAGATCAAGTAGGCATAGAGCTGACTGAAAGGGAGAGAGCATTGCTGAGTGTTAATAAGTATATGGTGAGGAAGGCATTCATGAGCTGGATGCTGTGATGGCAGCAAGTATGCTGGGTAGCAATAACTGTGGAAGGGAAGAACCCTGTTGAATATGGCAGGTGTTCTGCTAGTGTGATCTTAGACCAGCCAAGTAAGGTATATCCAGCAGAAAAAAGGGAAGCTTACTGCCCTGATTCAAAGATAGTAATGAATTTTATTTAAATTCTTCACATGCTTCTTACTGCTTACATTAAACAAACACAAACTGAGACTGAAAGGTGTCCAGAGTGGTCAGAGTGATGGAGGGCTTTGAGCTGGAAAGGAAATGGAAAGTTGTCACTGTATTTAGTCTAGCAAAAGAAAGCCTTAGGGGAGACCGAGAGTGCTTCTCATTAGCAACATAAATACCAGAAAGAATGCCAACAAGCAGATGAACTAACCTACCCATAGAGGAGTAGAATATGCGTCCTTCAAAACACAAAGTGCTTCCTAACCACAGCACAAGTTTTCCAACCAGAAAAATGTTTTTCAGTAGGATTGGTGCCCAGAGGCACCTCTGGTATAAGTGCCCAAAGGCTGCCAAATCTCCATCCTTGGAGCAGTGCAAAACTTGACCAGATGTGACTTTGTGCAACTTGATCCCACTTGAATTTGAGTAAGGAGGAGGTGGCCTGGATGATTTCCAGAGGTGCCTTCTACTTGAATAATCCCATGCTCCACTGGAATAAAGAAATTCCCAGACACCTTTCACAGCACATGAGTGAGAAGCAAAAGGAAAGAAAGGAAAAGTCCTCAAAACCCAAAATGCTGTTGAGACAGACCTTTACAGCAAGATTATTTTATACATGTAGGTGCTGAGCAGGAAAGAGACCTGAGGACCAAGAAGTTCTTTCCAGTTCTGTGAGCCTTAGAGAGAAGACATTTAGGGAGAAGAGAGAATATATATCTTGCCGTCTCTTTTGGGCTTCACAGCTTAGCAGCAGCAATGAGCAATTTTGGTACAGAAGAATTTGACAAATTATTTATCGGTTGTCTTTATCACCCATGTCCTCCATATAGTTTTCACAAGATCTGGGGTATTTTGCAGACAGCGGAGAACGGCCAGATAATGAACCTAACTCCTCTTCTTCTCCAGATAGCCTATGTGAGTTGGTAGGACCATCTCTAGGGGAAAGAGGCAATTGTTTCTTCAGGCATATTCATCTCTGAGACCAGGAGGAAAGATCCATTTTTTTTTTGCTTGTAACTCAGTTTTCTACCAATGTCATTCCACTGAAATAAATGCAGGCAATTTTGCTCTTAGTCCGTTAGACACGCTGTTAACACAGAAATACATGTGCAAGGATTAGGCCGATACTTTTCTGAGCTAAATAGAAATATTATAATTGGATGCCCAGGAAAAAATATTTTTAATGACTTTTTTTTCTTACTTTGAAGTAGTAGGCAAAAAATAAACATACAAGGGAAAACCTGACTAATTTAAAAGACGTTTTCATGTGAAATTGTATCTTATTCACTGCTTTTGTTTGTATCTGAAATGAAAGATTTTGCATGCTTTTGGTAATTTTTAGATTAAGATACATGTGTTATTTCTAAGCTAAAGAGGTATTAAGGCTCAGCTTGCCCTAAGCTCTGTATCCAAAGTATAAGTATAAGCCTCCACTGAGTCATGATGCAATTCTCTTTGTATGGACAAGGAAGTCTTGGCATCTGCGAGATGCAGGACAGTTATACATGCAAGATATGCGTATACATGCAAAACATGCAGCTTTTCTCTACTTTTGCACTGTTTCATCATCACGTTGAGAGTCAGTGCATGGCTTTCTGCCTACTGGTACCCTGCAGTCTTCTGCCTCTCAGGTGACTATCTTCACTGCATAAGTAGCTCAGCGTGATGCAGATCACTTGCAGTACACACACCAGTATCACTGCTCTCAGCCTGCACTGTGAGGTCTGCGCACATAATGTGTGTGTGAGGGGGGTTGCTTGCTGAGGTGGTAGATGCCCTGCTCTCCCAGCACAGCCAAGGGCAGGGACACTGTTCTGACAAATGAAACAAGCACCTCCTCAGGAAAAAAAAAATCTTTAAATCATTTGGAAATACCATGTGTTCACTGCCCAGAGGCAGAAAACAGTGTGTGGGCTGGCATCTCCCCACTGACTCAGAGAGCCAGGGCAGTTATGCATACGCTGGAGGAAGACGCGTCATTCTGGGGAAGCCATCACGTACTTTCAGTTGCACTGCCTGACACCCCAGGACGTGACAACAGAGAAGTGTGATAGCTTGGCTGTTGGACACTTCAAGAAAGGTCAAGCGAAAAGTGAAACGTGTCTGCGCTTGTATGGAAGAGGAATTCTCAAATGCTTTCTTCTACTCCTCTTATACTCAAGTTTTCCTTTTCCACTATGGTCAAAACAGTAACTGTCTCACAAGCAATAACCTCAATCAGCTGCAGATGTTTGCCTCTGATAATGTCTTTATATTGCACATGTTTCCTGTTAGGACACATTGTCTTTCTCACCACAGCTATAGTTAGTAGGACTGACACTCTGAGTGGCTAAAAATTTGCTTTACATCCTCTTAAGAACCCTCTGGTCTTTAAGGATCACCTCTGGAATGCATACTTGCTACTACCCCTTCCAATGTCTCCTTTCAGCTTTAGGAGCATTCAGTTGCAAGTAGTCTCTGCATCTATCTCCTGCAGTGTAGTTTCTGTGTCTATTTCCTGATTTGGATCCCAAAGACCTTCCCTTATCTGATCCACCTCTTCTGGGTGGACTGGCTGTAGCCAGGTGGGGTTGGCCTCTTCTCCCAGGCAACCACGGACAGGACAAAAGGACACAGTCTCAAGCTGCTCCAGGAGATGTTTAGCTTGGACTATGAGAGGAATTTCTTCACAGAAAGGGCGATTAGACATTGGAATGTACTGCCCAGGGAGACGATGGAGTCACTGTCCCTGGAGGTGCTTAAGGAGACTGGATGTGGCACTTAGTGCCATGGTCTTGTTGACAGGGTGGTGTTTGGTCACTGGTTGGACTTGATGATCTCAAAGGTCTTCACCAACCTAATTGATTCTGTGATACTGCTGAGCCAATATTCTGCACTGAGTAATAACTTGACTTGTTTGGCTCTTACCTTGAAATTACCCAAAGCCAGACCTGTATTTACCACCATTGCTGTGCACTGCCACGGCCTTTCTTTGTGTTTCTGACCAGTTGTGCCAAATGGAGTTCACAATTTCCAAAGGGCACACAGTGTAGCAATGACCCATAGCCTAGGGACACCACTGGAAGGCACAGTCCATGTTTGCAACACAGTGCTGGGACGTGCCCTTCTCGTGCACCCCAGTAGAGACATAGTTACATCACCCAAAGTGCCAGATTCAACCTTCATTGTGTTGTCTCGTGCTTTGATTCCATTGTCTCGTGTTTCACTGGAGAAGTCAAAGTCTTTATTAGCATTGTTGGAAAAACACCAGAAGGGTGGGTTGATCATTTCTTTTCCCTTGACCAGCTCTCAGGGGAAGAACTGTCAGTAATAATGGATGTGGGACAGTCTCCTTGCATGAGAAGGCAGGGAATGATGTCGAGGTTGAAACTAGTCTGCACAGGCCCTTTTCAGGACAGTCAGGTCTGAGGTGCCCCGTAGTGAACAAGGTCTTTACCAAAATCCCCTTGTAAAAGCAGGCTACTTGAGGATGCATTGCCAGGTGTGGAAGTTTGAATGAGTGTTACAACTCCTGGGTCAGATTTTGCTGTCCTGATTTCTGATTGACTGGTGTTAAAATAGAAGCACCAGTCACTGCAATGTAATTACCTGGGTTGTAAGCATAGACTCCATAGACTCAAAGTGAGGGAAGTTTTTATTTCAGTTAGCCTTTGCTCAAGAAAACAATTAGATGCATATGGAAGGTGAAATACATGCCTAAGACCCATTGAAATTGAATCCATGTTTTAAATGTTTTCTTGATACTTCTTAATCCAGTCACTGTTTCATTTATTGCCTCATGAAATCCTTTTCTCTGGACTAAGCTAGAATTACAGCCCTGTAATTTAGGGACCAAGCTGTACACCTGAATGTCTAAAAGTATCAAACTAGCTATTATAAACCCAAGTTATACATCTTGGCTTTGCATTGCCACTGCACTCAGTGAAGGAAAAAAATGCAAGGAAATTTTTTAGGAGGGATGTTTGCCCTTCAGCTGGACTATGTTCTTGTAAAAGCAATAATCTGCGTCAAAGTGACCTAAACAGAGTAACCAGCAGAGGAAATTAAAACTGTCATTTTTTGATACAGAATACCACTTGATAAGAACACAGAACAGCTGTAAGCTAAATGAGCCACATAATAATTAATTTTTCATGGTGTCCTTTTTACAAACTTCATAATAATGTTACTAGCCTATGGCTCTTATCTGGCAATTAAATTGTTTGAGCTGGTAAATAATTTCTGCCATTTAAAAATGTATTTTTCATATTTTCTTGAAAAATGAACAGGATAAACTGTAACTTTTAACTGCTTTTGGAATGTGGAGTTGCTTTCTAAGTCTTCTGAGAAAAGAAAATGCAATTTCCAGGCCCCAGTCCTAAAAAAGCAGAAAGCCGAAATAAACTTAGTTGATTTTTATGTGCATGGTTTTAGAGAACGAGTTTTGCTTATTATTCTTTATAGGTACATATAAAAGTATATATATAAATATGAGTTAAGCATATTTTAAAAATAAAATGAAAAAAAAAAAAAAGAAAAAGATAAAACTCCCCCAGACAATTCAGTCAAAGCCTATTTTCCTTTTGGCCTGGCTGCTTACATAGTTTTAGAAAAGAAGATCTTGGCAAGTGAAGAAGCTGAAGTTTCCCCATTTTAGAGTGCTTCATCTTTCATCCATTTTCACTGTCATTTCAGGCAAGTTTGCAGGAACTATTTCCTGGGCTTTCTTAGAGTTGCGAAAACAATCCTTCTGACCTCATTCTGCAAAATAGACCCTCTTCAGGCCCTGTATTGAATGGATCTTACTTTCACAAGCATTTTAATTGCGACTTGAAGATGCAAATAACATACAGGAGCTGCTGTACAAGTTAGCTAAGGAAATACTCTCTTTACTACTGCTCCAAGGTGGAAGGAAAATACCCTCCCAATCCCTTAGGACAAAATGGCAGTGGAAGTGCAGGCTGCTGCACCAGCTTGGGCACAGGGGTGTGCAGAACCACTAAAGGAGCTGTTGGAGGATATTCTGGCTAGAGATGGGAAGAGCAAGAGAATCCTCATCTATTTTCTTCCATCTTCACTTGAGCATTCTCAGACAATCACCACGTTTTCACTTTATTTCCCTGCCTCCAAAAGAAGGGAATTCAATTAGTTAATCCCACTTGTCTAGTTCTATTCTGTACTGCAAGTGGTTTCACAGCATGAATCTTATCAGGAGGATACAGTAATATTGCTACTCTCACACCATCCATTAAACAAGCATCCCAGGGAGCAAGAGGCTAAATATATAAAAAATTTGGGTTTTTTTCTGTATTTGCTTTACTAGGTTTGAGCCTGTGGTGCATATTTAGCCATTTTTCAAACTCCTGTCTGTGAACAAAAGGCTTGACAATGGCTTCTTTATTATAATTATCAGTAGTGCTATTATTAGTGAAAATCCAGTCCACCTTAAGGACTCTGAAATAGTGGTACCATACATATTGGAACTCATGAGGCTCTAGAGCAAGACTGTAAATAAATGCTTGCCCTTGGTGTGTTTGTAGTCATTTTCCCTCAAGATAAATTACCTAAGGAGGAAAATACAACATAGTTAGAACTGTTATTTTATTTCAAAATCAAATATACAGGGAACATTTCTGTCACAGCAAAGTTAAACAACCTGTCAAGCAAACGTAAGCCCTGATCTCCTTAAAGCACTCTCCTTGGCCACAACCTCATAAACCTCACTGATAAGGAGGTGAGAGTCTTGCCCAAGAGAGTGTGTGATCTGCCCTAAGGGCAAGACCAGAGGCTGAACTGGGAACCTAAACTCACTGCAGTGTATAATTTTTACACCAGAGCATTATGGCCTGCTGCTTTGCTGTTGTGCCCTTTTGCCACTGTCCTTCCCCTCCTGGCCCAAACTTATTCTTTGGGCATTGCTGTCATGCTTAGGAAAGACCTCAAAGATTTGACCCTTACATCAAATTGTGAAAAAAAATTTTGAGCTATCTGGAACAACTGGTATAACTTCAGCTCCATGCCACCTTTCTGAAGCCTCTGACATTGTTAGTCTTTTCCAATCTGGCATTTTTCTCAGGGTTTATGAATAGCTACTTTCATCAGTGAGTCTGTGATGATATACAACATACACTGTCCTTGAGTGACAGAGGGGAACTACACAGGGACACAAATTTCACACTACCTATCAAATGAAAGTCTGTGAAAAGTTGTTCAAGGTTTTTAGTTTCCTTCGTGTTTTCTTGAAGTTCGTTTTGAAGTTTTGTGGAGCAGTGTTGTATCTTTGGACCAAAGCAAAGGAATGGCAATGCAAGTAAGTCGGTACATAGTCTATTGAGGTTTTTTTAGGCTGAATTTTGCTGTGTTCAACCTAACAGAAAGCCCCCAACAAACAGAAACATATGGGTGAGGTATGGATTTCAGATGAGACAGTTTCCAGATCTGGTTCATGGCTGTGCTGCTGAGGGAAAGGACGCAAAAGAAACAGTGAAGATGAACAAGGGTGGGAATAAGGAATATGGGACTGGAGGGATTATTGCTACCTTTTTGTTTTGGCATGGATCCTTCCCTAACATATGGTAAACTATAGCCTCTATTTTAATTAGTGCTGAAGAGATGGCTACTTTTCAGAGCAGATTCATAAGAATAGAAAATACGTGCAGCTTTGAGCTTGCGTGCACAGCTGTACCCAGGAGAGAATCAGTGAAGTCATGGTGGTCCTTGGATGACCTCTGGCAGTCTGAGTTGGAAACTGTGTTGCTCAGGCAGATCAGAACCCGGTGACTGAGCCAGGACCCTGACTTAGCTACATCTGGGAGTATGCAGGCGTGCCTAATGGTTGCTGGCAAAGTTGGATTTAACTCACTCCTATAATTTTGCTGTAAGGACTGCTGACACTTCCAGCAGCCCTTTTTTCTTCGCTCATCATCTGTCAGTGGCCCAACACCAACACGGTGTTTTAACATGTTGCCAAGATTTGTCAGCAGAATTTTTGGGAGAAAAGCCCACCAGTATTGCCCACTTTAATTTGAGAAAACGTCAGAGTGCTGAACAACGAGCCTTAAAAATTAAAAAAAAAAAGCAGCAACAAGGAAAGTGATTGTTCACCATAAATGATTAAAATAACACTGGAGATTTCCAGTTTTAGTTTCATGGACTTGTAGTAAATCTGTGAATCCTTCCAGTAAATAAAAGACCTCACAGGTTTACATATTGCACTACTTCAAATTTATGACATCATTTTTTCTGCACCAAATCCTATCTTTCTGTGCTGTCTGTCACACAAATGATCCAGAAACAGCTAGTAATTAGCCAGGTCTCCGCAGTGACTAGGTCATGTAATGACACCTGCCTTCATCACAACACTGTCAGTCATTTTTTGCTTTTCTGCTGTTTAATTATATTTAGGTTTTATTTAGGCCGTTTATTTTACTTAGGTTCCCTTTCCTATTTACTTGCTACTTATTATCTGTATCTTGGGTTATAAAATATGGGTGGAGTAGCAGGGTGGAAGTTCTTCCTAAATGGTGAGTGGGACAGGCTAAAAGTCTGAAAAACTCCTTTAACTCATAAGTTAGTATTCAGGTACCATTCATTTCTCCACAGCACCACTTAAGCGAATCACACAGAAGAGAGCATTTAGATAGCATCTGTAGTGGGTTGAAAGGGGAGGAGGGTGCAGGAGGGGATGCTGGTGGGTTTTTGGAGGGAGCGGGGAGGGGGAATGGGGAGGGGATTGCCTGTTTTTGGTATAAAATGCTATTTTTTCAGGTTTTTTTGCTTCCTTTCCTGACTCACCACTGCTTTTACCCGGGGGCCAGCTCCGGGGGTGTGCGGGCCAGCTCCAGGAGCCCGCGGGGCTGGCTCCGGGAGCCTGCGGTGCCGGTGTGGGCTTCTCCCCCCTTGCGGCGCCTGCGGGTGGCAGGGGGAGGGGGGGACCTCGACGCGCGGCCCCGGCCCGGCCGTGCGGGTGGCAGCAGGTGCGCACCAGGTCCCTCTCGGCACGGGGCAGCCCCATGCCACCACGGGAGTGGCCTGGTGGCAGCGCCAGTCCCACGCTGCTGCGAGAAAAGCCAGCNGTGGAGCCCAGACCGCTGGCCAGTCCGAGGCGGCGAAACCAGGAAGAAGACCACGAGACTCACGTGGGACTTGGAGAGCTTAAAAGCCCGAAGAAACGGAAGTTCACTCTCTTTGGCTTCCTGCAAAGCTGGAGAGCAGCAGCACGGCTCCCCTTCTCCTACTCCCAGGCCTCGTGGCTTGACTCAGCCCACCTCCATCGGCATTGGAGCCACACCAGGACAGCTGCAGGTTGAAAGCTTCCCCAAATAACATCCCGGGTTGGGGGGGGAGAACCTTTCACTGTGTTGTGTTTTTCAGAGACTTCAAGGGCTGGGAGTTGGCTACCACCAGAGAGGGACAGAAGAAAGAAGTGGCTCTCCCTTCTTACCACTTCTCTTTGGCCAGCTTGGCTGGCCTTTGAAAGCAGTTCCCTTATTCTTTTTTTTTTTTCCTTTGTTTTCCTTTTTTGTGGTTTTTGTTGAGTGCTTTTTTTTGTGTTGAGTCTGAAGTTCCCTTAAACTGTGTTTTCCTTTGTTTGAGCTCCAGACAAATAAAGTGTTTCTCTGTTGTCACATTCTGTCATTCTTCTCGTCACTATTAAGAGTGCCCCCTAGTTAATATTGTGGTGCTTAAAATACCACAGCATCCTATCCCCACAACATCTTTCTTGGGGATGAGTCTTATTCCTATCTTTTCTGACTCCATGAGATGAAAGGTTAAATTAGACAATCATATTGGAAACACATTCCATTTCTCCAGTGTCCTTGCTCGAGTTCTCAGAAAAGCTAACACATCATTTATTAGAAGATATATCCTTTTTTTGGAGGGATCTTTCCCTAAAGACACCACGGAGTATAGGGCTGTGATGATAGGAGATTTTCTTCCTCACATTATTTTTTATGTGTGGAAAAGCTGGTGGTCCAGGTCTGTGTTACCATGAATTTAAACTACTGTACATGTTGGAGGTCTTGTCTGTGGTTTATGATTGTGCTTTTCTTAGGACCATGACACAGGAGCTGCTATAGAAAGATCAGTGCCAAAAAGCATTCCACAAAAAGAGGAATAATGTCATCTCTACTTCCATTTCTGCTCTGCATCCATCTACAGCTACATAAGACATCCCAGCTACATAAGACAACAGGAGGTATCTCTTTATAAGGAATTGCCTTATTCCTAGATGCTCAGATTGCTCAATGCAGGCTGGAAGGAAGGTGGAAGGTAGCAGCCCAAAGCCCAGATTTCCCTGACTCACTGTTCTGTCCTCCAGCTTCTTCCACGCAAGTAACATTTTCTGCTGAGTCAGTATGACAAAGCATTTTCCTCTTGTGACTAATCCCTCCTCTAATAGCCAACCTGCTTCTGATTTCTGCTCTTTCCTGCCTTGGGGAAAGTACCTGGGTCATGGAAAAAGGAGATCTTCCTCTATTTTATACCACCTACCCCTTTTTCCTGGCCGTTGCTCACACCCAGCCTTAACTCTGGGATATAGGAATAGCCACAGCTGCCTTAGGGAATCTCCAGTTATCCCATCTTGTTAACCAATGTCTGCCAGAGGATGTCTGTAAATTCTCTTTATGGGGATTTTCTTTGGCACAAACTGCTGTGGTAGCACAGTACTTGTAGTACTCCTGCTGCCTTTGCTGCTTACTGTATGTTGCAACAGCTTCCACAGCCTGTTTCCACAAGCTCCCTGTCATGGGTTAAATCCCTCGTGGCATCCGTGCATAAGCTTTTCAGAGCCTGCAGTCCAGCCCAAACCAATCCAGGACAGGAATCCGGGTCCCGAGCTCTGTTTTCTCACTCAAGTGTTTGGAAACATTTTGGACTTGACATCTCTGATCTGACCTCACTTGGCTATTGAGGAGCACACCGACCTCCAAAGCCACAAAGCTAGAAGCATCTATTTTCAGCAATAGCAAACAGTGTGTGCTGAAGCAGGTTGGGTTCAAAAGTAAATCATGAAGTTTAAATCCGGCTTTTAATAAACTAGGTGCCAATATTAGCCAGTGTTTTATTTTTCTATTTATCACATGTTTCCAAGAGCAAAGGGTCAAGTTTCTGTATTTTTTGGTTAAGATTCTATGTAAAGCCCATCCAATGAAATCTATGAGGTCGCCTGTAATAAGATAAGATAGCTAATGTTACAAGACACCAATATGCATCAGGCACAGGAAGGCACCATAGCTTGACCAAAGGCTAGAGGCTGGAAGCCTGTGTTTGTGGAAGCCATTGTCATTTCTGACACCAGAGGGAGAAGGCAAAGTTGTCTTCAGTCAGAGATTTGTGACCAGGACTTGATTAAAAGTCTAAAATATGCGGAGTAGTACAAGTGGGAGATCATAAGGAAAAATAAGTACTTGTATGCACGTTGAAGAGCTGTCACTATTTAGCTGTATTTGAAACATAATCCTTAATTTCTTTTGTACAAAGCCAACATAACAATAACTCTTTTGTCATATCCCCCTGCTCTCCCCAGCTGGTCAGTCCTGACATAAGGAACAGCTGTCACAACACTGCTACAAACAGAAGGCTAGGGTGAATGGGTGTCTGGCTGGGAGCTGAATCTACTGTATCTGAGGTCTGCAGTAAGGTTAGCTGGCCAGGAAGGTGTGGGAAATGGGAATGAAATTTGGCAATTGTGAAATTTCCAAATATCCTAAATATGTACAGAAGAAAATTGGATTTTTTTTTTCTTTCTCCACATTAGACCACCCTTGCCAAACGCTGGACTCAGAACATCAGAGAACCATAGAATCATTTAGGTTGAAAAAGGACATCAAGTCCAAGTGCTAACCTAGCACTGCCAAGTCCACCACTAAACCATGTCCCTAAGTGGCACATCTACATGTCTTTTAAATAGGCCCCTCCAGGGACTCAACCACTTCCCTGGGCAGCCTTTTCCAATGCTTTACAGCCCTTTTTGTGAAGAAATATTTCCTAATATCCAGTCTAAACCACCCCTGGTACAACTTAGAGCCATTTCCTTCTTGTACTGTCATTTGTTACTTGGGAGAAGAGACCAACACCCACCTGGCTACAACCTCCTTTGAGGTAGTTGTAGAGAGCGATAAGGTCTCTCCCTAGCCTCCTTTTCTCCAGATTAAAAAACTCCAGCTCTCTCAGCTGCTTTTCATAGGGCTTGTTCTCCAGACCCTTCACCAGCTCTGTTGCCTTTTTCTGGACCTGCCTCAACACCTCAATGTCTCTCTTGTAGAGAGGGGCCCACAACTGAACACAGGATTCAAGGTGTGGTCTCACCTATGCTAAGTAGAGGGGGACAATCGGTGCCCTGGTCCTGCTGGCCACACTATTGCTGATACAGCCCAGGATGCCATTGGTCTTCTTGGCCACCTGAGCACACTGCTCGCTCATGATCATCTGCTGTCAATCAGCATCCTCAGGTTCTTTTCTGATGGCCAGCTTTCCAGACCCTCTTCCCCAAGCCTGTAGCACTGTGTGGGGTTATTGTTACCCAAGTGCAGCACTTCACGTTGCTGAACCTCATATGATTGGCCTTGGGTCATTGATCAAGCTTGTCCAGATGCCTTTGCAGAGCCTTCCTACCGTCCAGCAGATCAAGACTCCTGCCCAACTTGATGTCATCCACAACTAACTGAAGATGATGCACTCGAGCTCCACATCCAGGTCATTGAAAAAGATATTAAACTGGACTGGCCCAAATACTGAGTCCTGAGGAACCACTTGTGACTGGTCACCAATAATTTCAAGAGACAACAACTTTAAAGTAATGAACTAGTGTAAGATGTCATTGGAAGAGGTATGTTAACAGAAGTCCCCTGGGCAGCCTGTACAGTTGCAGCAAAAATGCACTGCTGCTGCAGAGGCTTGTGTAACTCTGCTGAAAGTGCTGCTGTTGCTGCTTTCACATCCTGTTAGACTTCAGGAAACCTTGATCAGTCTGAAAGTGAATGAAGTGGTTTCAATCTCATTACTGTGCAGATGTTTTGTTTTGGAGAAAAAGTGAATGGGAAGGTTTGTTTGTCCCTTGACCAGAAACCAGCGGTACCTGGTGAGAAGGAAACAGAAACCAAAAGGGTTTGCAGCTGGCTGAAATGCTGGAGGCACTGATTTTATTTCCTGGGAAGCCAGTGAAGAGAAGAAAGAGAATGTTATCCTCTTATATCCCTTCCCGATTTCCTGAGCTCTATGACCCGATTTTTCACAGTTTGAAGATGACTTACTGAATAACTGGCCTGAAGGTGTTCAGTGCCCCTGGAAAACCATGGCTAGAGAGTATAATAGCAAGCCTACTAAAGAGAAAATGCCAAGAGAACACAGCAACGACTGCTCCCGGAGCGAGGGCAAAAGCTGTTGTTCAATGCTTTGCAGGATTGTGCAGGTCCCGCTTCCTTTTTCTGTGGAGATCTTTACGTACTTTCCACGTGTGAAGAAACAGCAATGCCCAGCTGACTCTGTGGCTGCTAGCTGTAGTAATATTACAATAATTAATCACACTAGCAGTTCCTGGTAGGTTAACTACAACTAGTCCCTTCATTGTACAGGCAGGGAGTTGAAAGTGTAAGCTGTCTTGTCCTAAGACACACAGTGAATTAGTGTCAAAGCCCACATGAAAATCCTTGAGGCCAAATGCTAATTTCAAAAGCCCACATTACCAACTATATACATCATCAAAAGTACTTCAGTGATGTTTCACATGCACATGTCTTTATTGATAATTCAAACCAGGTGCCTTCAAACCATATCTAATATGAAATAAGTCTAATATGTCTTATAAGAAAACCTTAGGTCTGGAGGTTAATCACAAAATGCAATGAACCAGAACACAAGGGTAATTTGCTGCCTGTTTTCTGGAGATGGCGTTTCAATGACCCATTATTTCTTAAAGCAATAACCATAATCTTGATGCTTAATCTGCTGAATGCAAATATACAGATTTTGCCCTAGTAGCATAGGCTAAGAGAGAGCCTAGACAGCTCTAATCAGAAAAGCAATAGAGCACGTTGCAATTATATAGCAGCATCACCAGAACTCTGTTGTAGTTGATCAACAGGTGTTTGTAGTTTCAACATGTATTCATAAGGACTGGCATGGGTATTTTGTCACAGCATGTGACAAATGTTATGCTCCATTCTCCCAGCTTCAGTGTTTGCTACAAGCCACACTTGTTCCCTAAAGCTTTTAAAAGATGATTTTTTTCTGGTAACATAGACTGTATCTCAACAGGTAGGGTTTTATTAAACTTTCAGGTCTTGCAGACTAGAACAGAAGCATAGATGGCACTGTCTGAAAGAAGATAGAGAAGTAACAGTTGGAAAGTAACCTATATTGCAGCTCGCAAGCACCATTACATTCCTCCCTGCAGTTGTGTATTCAGAAGTCTGTCACTGCAAGTCTAATATTTTTTTATTTTGCTTTTAATAATGATTATTTTTGCTGCAATAGGTTATAGAGACCAGGCAAAACTGGATGAGACCATACAAGTGTTTTGGGTTTGTTTAGAAGAAAGTGGAACCTGGCTGTTTCTTATGAGTGTATCTAATTGCTTTATTCCAGTATCAGTTCTTCCAGTCTCCCTCATGTTTCATTACCACATACCACACTATGTAACCGCAGCTTTCGAGACTGGTTTGGGGGCTTTTTTTGGGGCTTTGGGCCTTTCATCTAGGAAAGTTTTTCTATTTCTTCATCTTTTCCCCGAAGCTGTCATCTTTCCTAATTTGCTTGTACATGCAGGAGAGCCTCGCTTTAGCACTGGCTGACCTTGTGCCACACCACTGATCTTTGCTTCTGAAATGTTAACATTTCTGTCCTTATGGATAAGTCTCACAAAGAAAAACTTCTTTTCCTTGGTCAACAACAAACATTAATTGAAAAATAAATTCAGTAGAGCAAATTTTAGGGAGAGAAGGTGCTTGTACCCCAGCATTCGGAAGGCTGTGAAAGTCACCCAGTTCACTGGGGGTTTGACAGTTCTGCATGCAGCAGCAGGAGAAATTTATGAGTGAAACTGGCCTGGGTCACTGCCATCTCTTTGGCTGTTGATGCTGTAGCTGGATTTCCTTGGAACTAGTGAGATCACAGCCTCTAAACACTGCAGCTTCCCAGCAGTATCCTGGAGGAAAGGAGTAGGTCACGAAGTCTTTTATATTATTTAGCTAAATAGTAGCTGAAATTAAAAATAAATTTCATAACCAATATCCCCTATGAAAGAGGATGAAATTTTCCCGCAGTGGTCTGAAAGCTGTGTACCCTTGCCATGTCTCCCCGTTTGACTGCTTTGTTTTTCAGTAATGATGAAGGCTATGTCTCAGTGTCCTTAAGCTAGTGACCTTAAATGGTAACCAACCTATAGGAGTCAAGGTTTTTTGTTAGATAATTGTATCAAAGAACACAACTCTGGCAATCCGGACTTCATATTTCATGGCGTTTCATTCAGTGAATCCTACCACTCAGAAACCGTATTTTCAATAGCCTCCTAAATTATTTTGGAGTCATTCTCTTAGGAAAGACTTTCTTACTCCGCTCTACTGAAAATGGTGCCTTTGAATAATTTTCAGGAAATGGTGGTGTAGCAGAAGCATTATATTACTGAGTCAATGGACTGCCTCCCAACAACCAAGTCTTTCCACTTCTTAATGTGTTATGGTGTTCCTCTAGAATAAATTATAATGCAGGTATTTCTAGTCCATATAGCAGACTTTAAGATAGCTTGCTAGTTCAGCACACAGAAGGCAGATGAGTATTTCTGTGAGTAGTTAGGAAATGAACCAGTTACTCCACCAGAGTTTTAGTGGAGCAAGTCATTCACCAAGGCTGCAATGGGGCCTTAAAAGGTTAACAAGCATTTCTGGTGTCCTCATCCCATTTAAGTCTCAGTTACAGAGACAAGAAAATGCTCTCTAGTAATGTTCAGTGGTTACCTTAGTCCCTTTCCTTGTGCCTGTTTTTCCAGCTTTATTTTTTTAGCAGATCATGTTGCAGCAAATACTCTTTGTTTGCCAAGGGTTTACTGGAGAAATGGATGTCGTGACTTTTCTCTCTGTCTTACTGCATTTGCCTGGGCTGTACCCCACTGGATAGTACTGACAGCAGGGGAAATATTTTGTTGTGAATCACAGAATCAATTGGGTTAGAAAAAAATTCAGAGATCATCGAGTCCAACCTGTGACTGAACACCACCCTGTCAACAAGATCATGGCACTGAGTGCCACATCCAGTCTTTCCTTAAACACCTCCAGGGACAGTGACTCCACCACTTCCCTGGGCAGCCCATTCCAGTGTCTAATCACCCTTTCTGTGAAGAAGCTCATCCTAATGTCAACCTACACCTCCCCTGGAGCAGCTTGAGACTATGTCCTTTTGTCTTGTCCATGGTTGCCTGGGAGAAGAGGCCAACCCCACCTGGCTATAGCCTCCTTTCAGATGTTTGTAGGGAATTATCATTCGATAAGGTTACCCTTGTGCTGCCTTTTCTCCAGGCTACACAATCCCAGCTCCCTCAGCTGCTCCCTCTATATCCTTCACCAGCTTTATTGCCCTTCTCTGCACTCTGGATTTTAGCTTGTAATTAGGCTGAATAATACAGCTTTCTGATTCTGTCTTTATTCTCTCTTCTATTGCTTTGAACACTGATGTAAGAGCAACATCACATTGTGTATTGAGCTACCTGTTGTTCCACCATGACTCATGTGCTAACAACTGTTCTACTCAGACCATACTTGCTATGTCAGGCTGTTAAGTCAGAGCTATTTCCCAGGAACAGCTTAATGTGCATGCATCTAGGAGATCTGCATGTACTATCTGACTCATTCATTTCTTTGGCAAAAAATCACAAACTTTTGGCTTTTGGAAAACAGACACTTGGAAAATGTCTCCTCTCTTTAGAAGGAGAAAAAGCAAAACCCATCGACAGTGAGTGTTATTGTTGCCAAACTATTCCATTAATATGAAATAAAATAATACAAGGATCGCTCTTGGACTGACTATGGAAAAATAATGACAATAGAACAAGGCACTTTTAAATATGGAATACAGTATTAGTAAGCTAAGAGCATGCTGCTTGTTTTGGAAGGGGGATTCAGCACCTTTTGCAGGGAAACGAGAGGGCTGAGATCCTACATGTTCACACCCTGGCAAGTGACGGTGAGCTGTGTTCACACATGGCCACAGCGCCTTGTGCTGCTTCCAGCCCAAGTGGGCTTTTCCTGCTGCTGGAGCACCTGGTTGCTGTGAGGCTGGGTGATGGCCCAGCAGAAAAGTGGAGCGTGGTGGCCACAGCAGCTGCGGGCCGGCAGTGGCAGTGCCTTCTCATTCCCCCAGGCTCTCTGGGAGCGCGAGATGGTGACAAGAGCAGCACAAAGGTGGCCATGGCAGCACCACAGGTCCCAAGTGCTGGTGCAGTGATGGTGCAGAGAGACGGGGAGTGGCCTTGGGGAGGAGAAGTGGTGGCCGCTATGCTGATGGGCAACCACATGGCGCAAACAAAGGAAATGTTCGCGGGCCTTTTCAGGCTGAAGCGGGGCAGAGCTGAGGACAGGGTGAGCTTATTTGGTAGCTAATGTCAAGATGGAATGGCACATGGCTGCACCTCTCAGGGTGTGTCATTACGCAATACGCATGCGCGAAGGCAGGAAGAATTATGGGAAGTGCCCAGAGCACTATATAAACACCAGAACTCACAGCCTCTCCCTCTTTCATCGCTGACTTCGATGGGAAAGCAGCCCCTTTTGCTGCTCGGAATTTCCACACCCGCCATTTTCTGCTCCAGCCACGTGGTTCCAACCCCTCCATCTCACTACTGCCTGCCTACAGCTGATTACCAGCCATTTTCAGCATCCTGGGAAAAAGACTGACTCCAGTCCACCACCTTACCATCGATTTGCCTGAACCCTGAACCCACCCCCTGTCCTTGGGAATCCTTGGTTTCCCCCCATCACCTATTGGTGACAAACCCCGGCAACCCAGTTGCAGCATCCTTACCCTAATCAACCCTGATGGCCTCTTGGTGAACCCCTGGACTCCATCTTCCCGCGGCAGATTCCCCGCTCCTGCTTTGCCCCCTGGTAACCGTCACAGAGTAACTGCACTCCCATCATCTCCCGTGGAGCCGCCAGTGACCCCTGCAGGTCCACAAGCATCACTGCACTCCAGGGCATCAAAGCAAAAAAAGGGTTGCTTGTTTTATTAGTTATACTGTGGTTTGTTTGTTGGTTGTTGTTTTCCCCACTGTTTTTCATTATAATTTAACTTTTTTAATTTTTATTTTTTACTACCTCATATACATATTTATATATTATATTTTGGGAATATAAATTCTTATTTCTTTATATATCCTGTATCTCCGAATTTTTTAAAACCATAAATTATCCAACTCAAGACATAAGGTCTGACACTTCCTTTGATCTTAGATTCAAAAAGGTGCTGCTAGAACAGAATGCCAATACTGTATGTAGACTTTCCAATGGGCAGGGTATGAGTGAACACTTGACAACATTCCGTTTGTTGGAATTTGCAGTCGATCTGTGATACTAACAGTATTTTGTATATAACTTCCATGAATAAAATAAAGGGAAAGGAAATGTACTGAAGACTAAACTGTCTGTGGAAGACTGCCATGAAGAAAGTCTGCCGAGACTAGCATCCATCTTTACATATGGCCCTACCAGCTTTAACTTATTCCTCTGCTACAGAGCTAGGCAAATGGCCCTTGCAAGCAGCTCAGTTTCAGTTTCCCCACAAAATGTGTATTTTCTCCATAATGTCTTGCTTGTCCTACGTCTAATGGGAAGGCAAACGAATTTTCTGGAGGACAGCTACAAGGTACTCCCATGGCTTTTGCCTGTGGACTCTGCAATGCCTCTGTCCTGACAGAAGAGCATGGGGAGCTGAGGTAGGTGATGGCAAGGAGGCTGGGGTGAGGGGAAAAGTCTATGGGAGGCAGCAGTAGATGAAAGACAAGGGGTTACAGCCCCAGTTTGGGGAAATGCTAGGGGATCTGCAAGGTGCTGAGTTTTTCGGCTGTGCCAGGGTTAAACTAGGTAGCAATTTAGGACCATCTGGAGTACAAGGAACGTAAAATGGTCTCTTATACAATGTGAAAACAACTATCCCCAAAGGAGTTACTTGGTTTGAAAAATTACTCCATTTTTGGCAGTGGAAAATGGCTTGGAGGAAAACTTTTTTTAAAAAGAAATATATCAGTCATTTAGAATACTTTACAGTTCTTAGGAATGACATGGTGTTTTTGGATCAAGAGAGGAAGATTTTAAAAATAGCAACATGAACTCCTACTACCTTTCTAACAGCTAATCAGTAATCTTATGCGAGGAAACATTCTTTTTATCAAACTTACATAAGGTCCTCTCTGGCTGCTGATTAATAGTTGCCTAGGAAGTACTAAGAATAAAGAAAATTTCCAGACTCCTATTTAAATAGCAGAACTCATTTTCGGGCAAAATGGTTGAAACATTTTTTTTACCTTAAGATATTTACAAGTCATGTTTACTCTCTTACCTGGCACAATATTGCTACAAAACCTGCCTAGCGAGTTTTTAGAAAGACTCTTTATTCTATATTTGCTTTAACAGCTTGGGAATTCTCTGGCTGCAAACATTGATAAGCAAGAGGCACACAACTGGCACTTAGTCTTTGTGCATAGTCTTGCTTTGTAGTTTAGTATTAGGTTCACTTTTTAAGAGACCTGTTATTCTTCTTTCTGCTCCAACACCTCCAGAAGTCCTATGAGGACTCTTGAATAAGACACCCTGGCTGACACATTACGTTAAGGAGGTATAACACTGTAAGGAGGAAATGTAGTCTCCAATTTATGTTTTGAGAAAGGTTTTGTGTGCTTGTTAGAGTTTGTGCAATAGCCAGTTTAGATATATTGTAATGATCTTGAGTTCAATCCCTAAAAATCATACTAGACTGTCTGTGCTCTGACTATATTAAAGAAATGATTTTTGAAAAAAACAGACAGAGAAGGAGGAGCAAATTCAGCTGCTTTTTCAGAAAATGTAGTAGCTAATTAGTCTGGGAAGTTATGCAGATGTCAGTTTAAGACAGACATGACAGATGTGAATTGTGGTGCTTCTTACCTATGTTTTCACATTAGGACATGCGTTGTTTGGCTTGTTGATCAAATAGTAAAATTAATAGCTTGTGCAATCCATGCAATTTGTTCCTTTTAAATTCCCTCCCTTCACGTCTCGATGATAGTATGTTCCAGTAAATGAACAGCAGAGATTTTTTTTTCCCTTCCTGGTATTTGAAGCTTCAAACAATGTTATTTTAGTCCTTACAATTTGAAAACAACCAATAGCAGTTGGACACATCTCTCATTACAAAGTTGGCAGACTACCCTGTTAAATCCCACACACATACCTCTGCCAAGTGGACAGCAAAAGCAAAATGAGGGCAGGAGAGCCACTACTGTATTGTAGAGCTGGCTGGTGAGAGATGCGTCAGCAGAATGACTCTGACTTGACACAAGTAGGTGACTGTGGGGGGCCATGTAAGAACAATTAGGTTTACTTGTCCTCAGGGATTTATTCATTGCTGGAAATTATACGTAAAAAAGCAGAAGCAGATTTGGAATGAAGTCTGAGGGGACATTATTTGAAAATCTCCTTGTGCTGTAGCAGCCTTCACTGGGAGAGAGGTCCCCAAAGGTTGATTTGCTTCTGCAGAATGGTCTTGACCCTTTGAAAAACAATGAAACAATGTTGAAAATAATTTTTTTTCCTATCTTCTTCTTTAGAGTTAGTCCTTTAAGCATTTTAAAGCATCATTTTCCCTGAAGTATTTTAAAATCATTTAGGTACCAATTCTACACTACGTATTAAGGATACAGCAGATGCCCTCCAAGATTTAGGACATAAAATGAAGGTGTTCAAAATGACCCTCCTCCCAACTGAACCCTAAACCTAATACCAAGAGGCATGCTTAGCTCAAAATTAAAAATAAATGAAAGAATTTAATTTGGAGAACTTGTAGAGACACATTAATTCCTATAACTCCCAAAAGACTTTTTTTCCTTGATGTTTTTTCCTAGAAGTTATCATCAGTAGAGAAGAACTTAGGCATGGTCCGTTTGTTACTTTCTGTGCTAAAGAAAATGAACCACTGGCAGTTGCCTTCTGTAGTAAAGCATGTGAACTGCTGGCAGTGTCTCATCTGAGAAGTCCTTGTAGGGCACTGATGATCCTCAGGCTTCAGAAGCTAAAACAACAGTGGTGGTTTTCATTTTCCAGATATGTACAACTGAAGTCATTGCAGTGTTCAGCACCTTCATGAAGAAACTGTGATACCTGAAGGAATGGAGACAGAATCAGAAAGGAGGAAGAACTGATTCATCTGTCATTCATTTAGTTGCATAGCAAAAGCTGCCTTGAAAACATTTTATTTCAAAAATGAGCCGACCTTAGTGAATTAAAAAAAAAAAAATGCTTTATGAAAAATGTTCCTGTTTTTTGGTCCAGTCCATGTAATAGGCTCAGGAAAAGCGCTTTGTCTTCAGTTTCCCATGAGAATGATATGAATGCAATAATTTCCCTCATATGAATCAATATTTTTGAGGTTTTAGGAGGCTATGGTACAAATCCTGTTTCGGTTAGCAGCTCTCCACCATTCCAGGTGTAGAAAACTGAAGAAAAGTCAAAGAGGGCAATAGGTGAGAGAGGGGCTGTTAGTTGAACAAACAGTGAAAGTGCTGAGCTGCTGTCTCCTCACCCGAGCAGCACCCATCCTGGACTATGCACGAGGTCAGAATACCCTGGAGAAAGCAGCTCATGTTCCTCAGACTAAAGCAACCTCACAATCTATAAACCTAGGAGGATCCAGCCCATTTATCTTTAAGTGTTATATAATATTCACCATGGAGAGTAGACACGGTCTTGTGGATAAACCTTGATAGCACTTCTACAAAATACTTTTTAGAGGGCACATACACATGCCATTTCACTCGAATCAAAACCCCTTTTCAGGGAAAGATAATATTTTAAAACCATCTGGGAGCTCTTTTTTTGAAAAGGCAGTGATACTGGTTTTCATTTCCTTTTTAATGAATGTGTAAAAATTGATATTTCCATTCAAATACATTCTCCTTTTTCTCATTTCCTACCTTAACCCCATGGAGCAGGTTGGCCAAGATTTTCCCCATTTAGTGAAGGATCTCTTGGATGACTCCAAGATCAGGTTTTGTAACATCTGATGCTTCCCAACAGCATCTAAGTGTCTTAACAGAAATATTGATTCATCGGCGAAGATCTTTCTGCTCTTCTTTGAACCTGAATGTTTACAGCTAGCGAAGTTGAAAAGCTGAGAAACTGGAAACTGTAAAAGCAGAAACAGTCCACCTCAAAAAGTCATAGCTGCTCAACTTTCATTTTGCAGCCTCAGTCTTTACTTCCCTTCTCACCTTCTTGTATTTTCCTAGAGCAAACAGGCCCTATAATTCTATTTTAGTGACTCCTTTAATTAAAAAATAATTTTGGAGAGCAAATTATTAAGATATTATTATGTATACTGTTCTTGGCAGGCATATTACATATAATTGAGAAAAATCTCAGCAAAATCAGTTTATTTTTCAATCTCGTTACGATTTTTAGCTAGTTTTTGTTGCCAGTGACAATGCAGCACAGACAGTTAACTGTTAGAAACTTGTTTAGAAAAGAATTACTGTACACCATTAACAGAGTGAAGACAGAGCCTTCTCTTTGCATGGCTGGTGCTGGGGTAGTCTGCCTAATGGCAGGGGATTTGAAGAGGCACCTTCAAATGATTCATGTGCTCTTTAAATCTCATCTTATTAAAAGTCAGCATCATAGCAAAGAAGAAAAATAGACAGCAAAATGTAGTTGTTATTATTTCTGCTGTTCTCTTAAACAGATTACATCAAGGGGAAGTAAGAAGTGTCCCACATTAGTCAATCTTGTAGATCAAGAAAAGCTATTGCAATAGTGAAGCTGCAAATTTCCTTAACCACAGTGGGATTTGCTAAATGCTTTCTTTGCTCTTACCACGTAAAAATGAAGGGTATTGCAAAAGGTAGGGCAGAAATTCTGAAAGATGGTAGGTATCCTGTTTCACTTGGGGCAAGGAAAAACATGCTCATATATGAAAATGAAAGCAAGTAATGTGAAGATGGATTCTGCAATTAGTTCAAGAGAGCAACAGTGAAATAAAACCAAAAGTTTGCCTGAAAAAAAAAGTTTCTGCGTGGTGTTTTATTTTTGTTAAGATCTTTTATTTCATCAGGATTTTAAAAAATGGTCTATATTTTGTCATATAGATAATTGCTGATCAGTTATACTGTTTTAGAAGACCAGTCCAGCTGTTTCTAAGGTTCTCCTACTCAAAATTGGATTTTTTCCCAAGAACTTTCACTGTCCCAAATTTTATGCCTTTATAATTATATGAAACATTTGATCACAAAACTTTGTTTTAGTGTTTTTCCTCTATTTTAAACAGTGGCATGATGCATTGAAATACGTTTCCTAGTCTGTTGAATATATGACTTTTTCAATTGCCCTTCTGAGACGTGGTTTTGATAGATCGGCCTTTGTTAGAGGAACAGTTTCTGCCTGCATCAGTGCAAAAATGTTACCCAGTGTATGAATGTGAAGCATGTGCAGATAGTGTAGACAACGTGTGCTGGTACTGAAGACATTTCTCTGTGGCAAATTCACAATGCCGTGACCATATTCCTCTGATCTTTCTGATGTCGATCTCTGTTGTGTGTATGCAATGTCTACATTGTCTGCACAGAGGTTTTGCAGGATCTCTTGCTGGTTAGGCCCTTACCTTACCTTGGTTGAGCTCTGCTGCTATGGGAACACACCACAATCAAAGAAGCAGAATGGCCACTATCACTGCAAGCACTCTATTTTCCAGATATTTTCTCACCTGAGATCTTATTATATCGTAGAATCATAGAACATTTAGGTGTTGGAATGGACCTTAAAGATTATCTAGTCCCAACCACCCCTGCCATGTGCAGGGACGCCTCCTACTAGTCCAGGCTGCTCAAGACCTTATCCATCCTGGCTCTGGACGCTGCTGGGGTTGAGGCATCAACAGCTTCCCTGGGCAACCTGTTCCAATGTCTCACTACCGTCATAGTAAAAACCTTCCTCCTAATATATAACCTAAGTTTCCCCTCTTTAAATTTGTACCCATTACTTTTCATCCCACCATGAAGAGACCCTTTCCAGCTTCCCTGTAGAACCCCTTCAGATACTGGAAGGCTGCTATGAGGTCTCCATGCAACCTTCTTTTCTCCAGGCTGAACAGCCTCAACTCTCTCAGCCTGTCTTCACTGGGGAGGTGCTGCAGATCTCTTATCAACTTGGTGGACCTCATCTGGACTTGCTTCCAACAGGTCTATGTCCTTCTTATGTTGGGGACACCAGGGCTGGATGCTGATCTCCAGAAGAGGTCTCACCAGAGTGGAGTAAATGGGAAGAATCACCTCCATTGACCTGCTGGCCATGCTCCTTTTGATGAAGCCCAGGACACAGTTCACTTTTTAGGCTGTGAGCACAAAATCACCCCTCCCCAGGCTGCACTATGATCTGAGAAAGGCTCATTAGGCTTTGGCCTTGACAACACTCCAAGTTTATCAGAAGTACTGTCTGTTCCTACACAGTATTGTGTTGTCTAATGAGTTCCTTGCTGTTTTAATGAAGATCTTTGGGTTGAATAACATTTTTTCTTCTTCTTGCGCTTTTTAAGAATGAATACGGAGGCCAAGTTGAAATGTTATTATGACTAAAGCCCACTCTCTTGCAAATCTATTAACAGTGACTCATTGATCTCTCCTGGGCCATAGTGAGCTGTGACCAGCGACCTCCCTCTGAGCAGGGATGCCTCTCAGGGTTAGCAACTTTTGTGTTTGCTATTTCTTGGAGGACCATCGACCAATGCATCCCAGGCTGGTATCTCAGTCCTGGATAGTGGATTAGCAGCTGGAGCACTTGCTTTTGTAGACTGAACCATAGAAATCATTGAGAACCTCAGCCTCCTCTTTTTCCAGGGCAGCCAGGTCTCTCATTTCCTTCCAGAGAGTGCCCATATTATACCTAGTCTTTCTTTTTCTCGCAACATGTCTAGAGAAGCCCTTCCTGTTATCCTTAATATCCCTGGCCATACTCAGTTCTAACTGGGAGTTGCCTTACCTAACCTTGTCCCTAGCTTCCTGTCCAATTACCCTGTATTCCTCTCAGGCCGCCTGTTCTTGTTTTGCTCTGAGTTTGCTCAGCAGCTCCTTTCCCATACATGGAGGTCTTCTGGCATTTTTGCCTGATTTTCTCCTTGCTAGGATGCATTGCTCCTGAGCTTGGAGGAGGCGATTCTTGAAATTCAGCCAGCATTCTTTCACCCCTGTCCGGTTTGGACCGTAGGGGGTGCTAGCAGTGACGAGAGACTCAATAGAAATGGCAACAGCAGTTTATTTATCTAAGGGCTCTATGGAAACCCCCTAAGATACAAACAGATTACAACAACTACAACCCGACAATATTACGCAAAAAGGAAAAAAAAAAAAGAATGATGCTTCTCTGGGCTGGTTGATGGCCTGTGAAGCAAGGGAAGGAAGGGAAGGAAGGCTGGCCCGAAGATGGCAACTGGTCCTGGTCTAGGAGCCTCTGAAAAAGAAGAACAGTGAAAAGGACCCCTTGGGGAAAACCAAGAGGAAGATGCCACACCTGCGGTTGCCGCTGGGTGGTTTCCTGCTGCCTCTGCCTGAGCTCTGATGATGCCATGTGGTCAGGGAACCGGGAGGGACCAGGAGGGGCAGCAGCCGATCCTGTCTCAACAACGATGAGGCCGGTGGAAAAGGGCCGAACGTCCATGTTTCTGGCTTTTATGGGCTGCCCAGTCTTGCATTTCCTCGGGGCAGCCCTCCTGGACAGTGGCACAGGGGTGCCACCCCTCTCCGAGATCTCAGCACCTGGGCGAGATGGCGTTCCTGCCAAAAATGCCGCGTGTGCCGGGCCCCTGAGACCCGGGGCTGCCACTGGCACTGCCCGCAGGGGCACTCGCAGTGCCACCCACAGGGGCACCCACTGCCACGGGTCCACTCTGTGTAGAGGTGCTGGCCCGGGGCATCGGCTGCAGCCGCCACAGGGCAGGAGCCCCACTCCCCACAGCCCCCGTCATGGCCACCGGGGCTGCAGGAACCCCAGGAGGGGAGCCAGGGGCTGCCGAGTGCTGTGGGAGCCCCTGCTGACCTTGGTGGGGCAGCGGCACTGCCCCCCGCTGCTGCCTGGGGCTGGGGCCAGGGCAACGGCAGCACAGCGCAGTTCCTGCCGCTGCCATCCCACCCCAATTCCTGCCACAGCGACCCCATGGCCCTGGGCTGGGTCAGCACCTGCAAACACTGAGATGCTCCGGGAGGTTCCACAGCCCCCCCATACCCACCTGGCTCTGGTTGGCCCCGGCCTGGGATGGTCCCGTGCGGCCCAGGGGGTCACTCCCTGCCTGCGGGAATGAGCCCGGCCCTGCACAGCCCCGGGAGTGGGGCCTTGCTGTCCTCGCCTGCTTCCCTTCTCAGACAAAAACCAAGTTCAAAAGGCAACCCCCTCCTCCCAACCTAAAAGACAAAACTGCTTTCCTAAATGTACTACAACCCCTCTGCCCTCCAGGGCTCTATGCCATGGAACTTTAATGTGTAAGTCCTTGAAGAGGTGAAAGTCTGCTCTCCTGAAGCCCAGGGTTTGCTGTGTGCCCTTCTCACTGCCCTGAGGATCTCAAACTCCACCCTGTCATGGTCACTGCAGCCAAAGCTGCCTTGGAGCATGATATTCCCTACCAGCTCCTCCCTGTTGATGATTACAAGGTCCAGCATGGCTCCTTTTCTTGTTAGCTCTTTAATCATTTGTGTAAGGAAGTTGTCATTGATGCATTCGAGGAACTTACTGTTCCTTGTGCTCTTCTGTGTTGTCACTCCAACAGATATCGGGTCTCTAGTTCCTCTGGTTTGTTCCCCATACTGTGTATGTTTGTGTAGAGGCATCTGAGCTGGGCCTTGGATAGAGCCAACTTGCTGGCTGGAGTGTCCAGAGTGCCTTTACACTGTTCTAGGCATCCATTACAGATGTTGGCATCCAACCGACAGGATTGGTATGGACAGGTGTCCTCCTCCAACAAATCTATTTTACGGCCTCCTTCACTAGTCTGTCAAGTCCCCAGCCAAAGATGCTTTTTCCCTTCTTCATCAGAAGGACCCCCTCAGCCCCCAGTAAACCAGGCTTGGCAAAGCCAGTCCTATGGTCTGATTAGCAAAAACTGTGACTACAGCATCATTGCTCTAATCATTTGTTGACCTGCCAGATTTGTCTGGCCATTTCAAGCTCCTCTCCTTTGACTTGAAGGATTGATGAAAAAACTATTGGAGTTCTAGAGCCCTTTACCACCTCTCCCAGGGCTCTGTAGTCCAGCGTAATGCTTTCCAGACTGCTCCCAGCTATATTGCTGGCTCCCACTTAGAACACTTATAGTGTGTAATTATTAATGGATTTGACCAGACTTGGCAGCTTCTCAGTAGCATCCTTGATCTGGGCTCCTGGAAGGCAACATACCTCCCTTGAAAGTGGACCAGGCTGACAGATGAGTGCCTAATAAAATTTATTGTGTCTATACAAAATAATAGATTTAATAATTACATGTATAATAATCATATAATGTAACAACAGTATACGAGACATGAATATAAATTATATGTCACAATAATTTGTATATATATTAAAATATGTATTTGAAAAAACCATTTCCTCTTTATACTGAAACCACATATCCTGCATTTGCAAGGATGGTTTCAGGAAGTAACAAGAATGGCATTTTATGAAATTTTTCATGGAATTATGAAACTGGTACTGGAATAATTTTAATATGGGAATTCCCCTACACATACATCAGAGAACAACAGCTACATCAGATCCCAGTAAAATCCACTGAAGAATTTGCATACAGTTGTAGAGGAAAGAACAGTGCAAGAAGTATGACTCTGATGGTTCTTCCATCATCACAATTTCATTTTTTCCATGACTCATTAAAAAAACTCCAAAGGGCATCTTTTATACCATACTAGTCTTGAACATTCATGAATTTTAAGCAAATGGTTGCTCCAGACAGTGGCAAGACAAAGACCTATGTGTGAAGTATGTTCTGGCATTGGTAAGGGGTACAGATGGATTATGCATCCTTCTTACTAGCAGATGTCCCCAGGAGTAGCCAGTGTCAATTAAGACCTCTACATTTTCTTGGCGCTGGTGCCAACACAGAGGCTGTCCCCAGATTATAGCAGAAACCAAAGGGAGTGCCCATTTCCCATGGTCCCATAATACTAAGGACATGCATAGTTCTCCGAAGTGGATGAGGCCACATACTTGTGAGGAAGAATATTTTGATGCTAAAACTGCTCACATGAGTAATCCCAAGAATCTCTCTACGAATCAGACATCCAGTCACAGCACTGAGCTTCGTATTTGAACACTTGAACTCCTAAATCACACTTCAGTCACCATTGAACTTTGCAAGAAAAGGTGTGTATGTGTATTCAGTTTTAGATATAGCCTGATAATTTTTTTCTGCGAAGTACTATACACAGAAAACAATTTTCTTTGATAAGCTCCTTATTTAAAAACCTACTTATGACTTTATTTTCACAGTATCACAGTATCAGCAAGGTTGGAAGAGACCCTTAAAGATCAAGCCCAACCCATAATCTAACAGCCCATTATCTAAACCATGGCACCAAGCACCTCATCCAGCCTACTCCTGAACACCTCCAGGGTCGGTGACTCCACCACCTCCCTGGGCAGCCCATTCCAATGGCGGATCACCCTTTCAGTGAATAATTTCTTATTAATATCAAGTCTAAACCTCCCTTGATGGAGCTTGAGACTGTGTCCTCTTGTTCTGTCGCCAGTTACCCGAGAGAAGAGACCGACCCCCACCTGGCTACAACCTCCTTTCAGGTAGTTATAGACAGCAATGAGGTTCGATCCATTATAATTTCCCCTTTTGTTATTTAAATAATTTTTCACATTGTTATAGTTTTTCTGTCACATTTATGACCTGAATGTAATAGAAATGTCACCTGAAAGTAAAAGTTTGTTTTCTTTGTTTTAGACAACATTGAAGGATTACATAAGGAGAGGTTATCTTTTTATTTTGGAAAACAATGTGACTTGTGAAAAAATACATAATCACACTTGAGGAGTTAAATGTTAGTATATGAATAAGAAAAATAATGCTTAGACATTAACATAATTGTTTGTGCTTTACTTAATGTAGTTCCCATTCCTCTAGCAAAGAGGCTATTGAATTTTAATGCCCACATGCACACTTTACAAAGAGCACTTTACTTTCCTCTTTTAACAAGTGGCTCCACTAAAGCTGCTGAAAATGTAATGTAGAACTGCATTGGCACTAGGAGAACAAGGTAACTGATCCAAAACATTGTTTATCTCCCTCATTTATGGATCTGGGTTGTATTGGTGAGGTTTAGAAACAGATCTGGGAAAAGATTTGGGCTTAATGTAAAGCTGTGGACAACAAAGAGGAATTCTGAATCACAGAATATTCTGAGTTGAAAGGGACCCATAAGGATCAAATCCAACTCATAAGTAAATTGCCCCTATGAGGATCAAACCTAGAACCTTATTAACATTATTAACACTGTGCCCTATTGGACCCATTCCCATGAGTGACCCCTTTGCTCAGCGGTGGACCCTAAAGGAACTATCACCTCTGTTACTCCAAATATAGTCCCACTGAACTGCACTCCTGTGACAACATATTGTCTTCAGCTGGCAAAATATTTAAGGTTGTTTCATAGGTTTCATTAAAAGAGAGACTATGTTCTCCTTGAGCCTAGCTGTTTGGATTGAATGAAGACTGTCCTGATGCCACATACACTGTGTGAAACCCAAGGTTTCAGCATTGACTCTTTCCACAAGCTTTCCACTTGGCTCAGCCAGCAATGCCTCCCTCTGCTCTGATGCTCAGGTAAAGACAACATAGAGAAGACTGGCAGAATTAGTTTATTACATTAAACAAGAAATAAAACCTCTCAAGACCTTAAAGAGGACACACAGATACAGTCACAGAATATTCTGAGCAAATTATTAGTGTATATATCTACTAAAATTGTCTGGCATGGTCTGTGAAATCTGGTCTAGATAAAGCATAGATGAAGTCTTTCAACTGGTTTATGTTGCACAAAAGAAACACTATGCCTTAAAAAGGTTTTTGAGACCCAGAGCTTGCAATCTTGCCTTTCTCTTATCCCCAGGCATCTTGTCAGGTGAGGCCATGTCAGTCAGATATGACTTGCCTTTGAACTATCTATGCTGGCTCCTCCCAATCACCTTTGTGACTTTCACGTGGCTGGAAATGATTTGCAAGAGAATTTGCTCCATAACCTTCCCTGGACCTAAGATAGAGCGGTTTGGCCTGCATTTCCCTGGGATGAAGATAGCCATGATGTGTTTCTTCTAAACATCAGGTGTCTCCCCCAGTCACATTGACCTTTCAAAGACGATAGAGAGGGGCCATGCAGTAACAACCTCATGACTTTAAGGTGCATCCTGTGGACTTGTATCTCTCCAATTTGCTCCAGTGCTCCAGTCCTCAACTGTAAACATCTCTCTTTCCTGCTGAGAGCCTTAATGCACTAGCAGGCTGCAGTAGCCTTGACCCCTGTCACCTGAGACCTCCACCCACACGTGCACTGACCATGAGACCAGGAGATCTCTTAAGTGCAGGCCCAGATTATGAGTCCCTTCCTGAGCTACGTTGCAATCTACGAACCTATTCATTTCTGTTTTGTGGTGGTCATGATAATTATTCGGATTTCCTGGGCTGACTTTGGATCTGAGTTGTTACTTTACCCTTTGCTTGATGAACACAGGATAGGACCTGTTGCTGTTACTGGTCTTGCTCAGGGGCTGTGGGACCACTCAGTGGTAAGATCACTACCTATTTTGTTTTTTCCCAAGTCTCACCCAGCAAGTGGAGGATGGACAGCCCTCCCCTTGCTGCCTCTAGACATACTCCCACAGGCTAGGCTAGTGGGATCAGGGAAATGGGAGACCAGATGGTGGATCTTATTGTTGCAGCCTAAAGTCAGAAAGAAAAACATTGGGTTGTGTTTTCCTTTGATTCCTTTTTGCTGCCAGTGTCGCTCTTGCTGACCAACATGACCTCTTATGTGTTCTAACCTAGCTGAGCTTTGACCTTCACAGTTTCACTCTTGTGAATTCAAGCAAAGTTTTTATATTCCTCCTGGGTAGCCTGTCTCTGCTTCTACCTTCTGTGTGCTTTCCTTTTGTATTTGCTTTTGCAGACAGTTCAGTCAGGAGCTATCTAACTCTTTCATGGGCCACTTCTCCCATGTTTGGTTCACTCATATCAGAATGGGCTTTACTTAGTTCAGAACTCCCCTCAACTGTCATAAAGATTAATTGGGAGCTTTTGAGTCATTTCAGCACAAGCCAAGTTTGTTTCCAGGCTTTCCCATAAGTTAAATATCTGTTTCTGAGCAGAAACTAGAATATTTGAGACATAAATTCACTGAGAAAGATATTATGAGGTAGTAAAAGAACTAGTGGTAGACAGAAATATCAGTGCAAAAACATAATATTTGTTGTCAGTGTGATTCTTATGGTTCAAATGCTAGTCTTGTCCAATGCTCTCTTCTGATCTGCAAGTAGAGCTGCAACATATGTTCTTATACACAGGGAATACTGTAGGTTTTCAGTAGTTTCAGTCCCCTCATCCTCTAACACAAAGCCAAATGTCTGCTAGCCGTGGGGTCAGTTCTCATCATACATTGTGGACTGGGATAGATCCCTTGAGTACAGCTGAGGGTGGCAGGAACTTAAACAGGGTTACGTGGTCTCTGCTGCTTGCTGGTGGTGGCCAGTTGGGATGATCAGGATGCAGCTGTGCAGTGGATCCACTGCCTACCAAGTCCCTCCTGGAGCTGTCAAGTGCTCGCTGCAGAGCAAGGGTTTCAAACCCTCTTCTCCCAGGTACAGATCTGGTGCAGCTATTGTAGCTCACCTTTGGGTGTTTAGAGCAGCAGCTGCTGCTTGCTCTTTGATGGCCCTCCTGTGGACTGCGACAGTGTAGTCTTAATAAGGGCTTTGTCAAAAGCTTGCTAACTGATAAGGGACCTGGCTTTTCTGAGCCTTAATTTAGCTATATACAAATCCTAACTCATAATCAAGATTTAATGTGAACCTTTATGGAAAGAGCCTTAAATGTTAGAAAGATAGGAGATGACACTGATTGTCCATCTCCTGTTGCAGTGGAGACCCCTCAGTTCTGAAAAGACTGAGCCTGACTCAGTCCTAGTTTTAGGGAAAAAACTCCCATATTTTACAGCAATATATACCACCACATCTTTTCAACAAGAAATATTTTGACATCAGAGAAAACTACTAGTTACAGAAAACATGAACCCTTCTGGTTTCAGAGCAACAGCAGCACACGATGTGCTCAGCTGTGTTCAAAAGAGAGAACTGGGAAAATGAGTGGTTTCACACATTTGTTTTATACCAGCATACAGGCATGGTGCAGACTACTGACTCTCACATCCACACAGTGGTGTTATCAGGGATTCCTGGACAATGTCTCAGGCATCAGTTAAGTAGAATTGGGAATAATAAGAAATTTCAGCAGGCCAAATTTGTGCACAGATGAAAGGTGATGAAGCAACCAGGAATAAGGACAATATAGCCCTAATTTCATGGAAATAATATAAAAAAGATACTTTTGATTGCCTATGGTGAATTCCATGAAAATATTTTTCTTTTGGTATTAGCTCAGTCTGTGTGAATAACACTAATTAAATAAAAAATAAAGAAGGAAAAAAGCGCCTTTTAATAATCTATTTAAAAAATCTCTCAGGGGATTTAAAGAGGTAATATGTACTTAATAGAGGTGCTAAAAATACAGCTGCATGTAATTATGGTAGGAAAAACATTCCCAAAACTGATTTGCAGAGCATCTCCAAAATAGTAGTCAGTAGGGCACTCTTGAGAGCAAGTTTTATGTTACATCCCTCAGATGCATTCTGACAGGGCCTTTCCAGCTCCACTCCTCATGGGACCATGGGCTCTCTTATAACCAGCCATCCAGGTAAGCGGACATATCCATTGAGCACATGGCTAATGCAGCCAGGATTTCCACTTACTGTCAGCATTGGTTCTCCATGGCTGTTGCTTCCCAGTTCCACCGTACCTGGAGCTCCTGGCTTTTTGTCTCTTTTCACAGCCCTGAAGGTCCATGATGCCACAGCCAAAAACCCAGCAGCTGTCAGAGGAGCAGTCTTTCAATTATTTTTGTTTGGAAACTTATTTCTTGAAGTACGTTTCTTATGCCTAGATCTAGAATACTTCTGTGGCTAGGTGGCATCACCCGTCTGCTTGTTTGCCTCAACCACCAGATGGGTCATTGATAGTGCTTGATGACAGGTATATTCTTGTGGCAGCTTCTAACTCAGAGGAGAGATTCAGCCACCCAACCTACAAATCCAACTTGTAGAAACCCCCAGTTTCTCATTTTCTGTAGTCAAAACTTTGATTTTTAAAAAACAAAGTTGCAGGGGGCGAGGGCGAAGGGAGTATTTATTATTAAAAAACCAGGTGTGTGGCTTTTGTTGGGTGGGGGTTTTTTTTGTTTGTTTGGGGGGTTTTCTTTGTTTTGTGCTCTTGTTTTTGTTGTTTTGATTTTTAATTACAGAGAGTTTCTCCGTGTTTATGAAGCCGCATCTTTGTGCTCCCATGTACTGTCCACGCTGGAGAGTGGGCGAGCCGTAACCGAGCAAAAGGGTTTTTGCCACATGTTGACTTTCCGCCGGACCAGCCCCGCTCCCGATCCCGCTCCGAGGTCACGGCCAGAGCGGCGGCACCAGGGGGCGCCCGCCGGCCGCTCCAACCCCGACCGCCCCTATCCCTGCCATCCCAATCCGCCGCATCCTGTTCTCCCCACGGCAACGGAGAGGGATGTCCCCTATGGGAGTTTCCCTTGTCTTCCAGAGCCTTGTGACCTGAGGGCTTATTTCTCCAGGAGCAGAAGGGATTCGAAGAGAAGATGAATTTTAGTTTAATGAAAAGCAGATCGTGCCATCTATTGATAAAAGTAAACGGGAATAACAAGCCTATAGGTTACAAGAAAGCAGGCAGTGAGGTTATGGTGACGAGATAGGAATCTAAATATTACATAGTTATAAACAACACTTTCAATGGTATTATTTATGTAATAATCACTACTAAAACACCAGCCCACAATGGCCAAAACTTTTCCGAGTATCTGATTAATTAATTTAATTAGCCAAACATATCCTCAAGGTCTTATTTGTCGCAGGTTGAGTGTTCAGTGGTTAGTAATTTGGTTTCTTTAAAGCGGTTAAGGTCAGAAACCAGAATTGCACATCTCATCAGCACAGGTTATCCAAAGAAATCAGCCAAGCACATGGACACCCTGAGTGAACAGTGAGCTCTCTGCTCCAGTACTGAAACACAAAGACCTTTTGGAAAGGTTTCCCTTGAAAGATGTGATCCAGTCACAAAATCTAGGTCAAACTTTATAGAACATGAATAAAAAGAAGGAAGAAGGTTTAAAGGAGGTTGAAAGAAACCTTCTTGATTAATTAAAAAGCTTTTTTGTCTTTTTCCAATTAATAGGCTCTAAGTGAAGGAGGACGTGAAAAACCTAGAAGGATTTACTTGACAAAAATGCCAAGTAGACTGTATTAACAGAGGCAAATAGAAAGCCATTGTAAACAAATTAAATTAAGCAGAGATAAGTTTAAAGTTAGACTTTTCAGCTATGCCCTTTGGTCAAATGCTGAATCATTTATGATCAGGTTGGTGCTTTATTGAGCTCTCTGAGGTGCTGAGCTCCTTGCTTTATCTTCAGCTTGGAGAGTTACTGGAGCTGGTGGGCAAAATAAAAGATATTCAAGATGTGCTGTATTAAAAATTCATATAAGATAATACTTCTGTATTAATATCAAAATAAGAAACTTCCAGAACACTGAAAGTGCTACTGGAAATATATCTGGTTGTTCTTTATGTGGCCTGATGGCATAACTTCTGCTCACTTATTTGACTGGAGCACCACAGGGGTCCTTGATTGTGCTTGGTGGCAGGTATATTCTGGTGGCAGCTTCTAGTCCAGAGAGGAGATTCAGCCACTCAAGTTACAAACCAAATTTAGTATAGCAGGAAGTCCCAATATCCATTGTCTGTATCCAAAATTTCAATTTTTATTATAAAGGAGTTTTTTAAATTTTTCTGTGGAATGTCACCTGACTTTTAAAAAGGAAATTATTTGCTAAAAATGGAGAAATTTCTCCAAAAAAAAAAAATATATTTCAATATATATATTTCAACTGTCAATGAAAAAAGTTCTAACAAAATTTCTGGCTGCCTTTGGGGTTTGCTCCCTTATTTGCCTAGGTAATGCTATGCAAACTCAAGAGGAAACATGAAATTAACATATTTTTAAAGGTAGCTGAAACTGGAACAAAACCTATAGTTGTTAGTAATATGATGGTGCGTTTGGATTTAAACTTTCAAAGCACAAACCAACTACCCAGTTATTTATTACTATTACATTAATATGGAAAAAAAAAGAAATTATTACCTCTGGAAGATTGGCTAGGAGTATGCAAAGTGGACTGCAAATCTACAGGTCCTTTGGTGATCCAGGACAAGGCTCCACTGATATCATGACTAATAGAGCCATAAGGCAACTGTAGCAGATCCATTGGTTCCAGATATGCTCAACAATCAGTATGCAGCTATGCTAATTGACAGTATATTACTCAAATTAAAGGATGTTTCTATGCTCTACTAATAGTTCCAAAAGATTATTATTTGCTAGTTAGTGAAAAAGACAAAGCCAGACCCTGAATGGTGGAGAAGCTTTATTTTTATGAAGCTTTGTGATTACGTTCTTGAACAATTCAGCATTGATTCAAAATGGCTTGTAATCCACCAGGACCAGATTCGAACACCACACACACCAAGACAAAAACATTGTGGTGGAACACAAGGCTAGCCAGATTAGGCAGAAACTATGGGATGAAGATAAAAAGAAATTAAGGTAAACCAGAAAGCACAAGGGAGCTGTGGATAGGGATTTTAGCAAAAGCTTTAAGTGATAATCTGCAACTGGAGCACGGGAAATGCCAGAATGCAACATTATAATGTAGTGTTGCATAGTATACAAATGAATTAATATATTTCATATTATAATTACGCAATGTTATGATACCAATTTTCTGCATTATAATGTTTTCTAGTACTGCTGTAATTACATAATTGTAGCAAATTATAATATTACATTATACTAATACATTGAGTCATTAAGACCCTAGAGTACATGAAGCAGTGCTGCAAAATTGTGATTTTCCTTCCTGATGGGTTCGGTGGAATATGTGAGTGATCCTCACTTACTGGAACCAAAATTCCCAAATCAATACATTTTTCACTTCACTATCTCACAGTTCTCACTTGTGTTTCATATGCTTCTGCTTATCTCTGGCTACATTAACTCTAGATATATATGGAAGAATGATCTGCAGCTGTCAGCTAGGGCCTCTACTTACTCTCATATGTGTAATATTTACAGTCCCGAGCTCCCAGCACAAGGCTGGCTCTAGGATGGCTGAAATGGCAAGAGGAATTTAGGCACATTGTTCCTCTGGCCTCTTGTTTTCTGCATTGGCTGGTAAGCCTTCAGCCATCACCTCCCAGTAAGCCTCCTGTTAAGGAAGGTATGCTTTGCTCCAGGCACTTGGAACACATGAATCATTTTTATGTATGCCTTGTATGCAAAATTATTATTATTTAAATCTAAGCTGGCTTATTAGCAAAATTGTTTGATAAACACTGCTGCATAATTCATTACATACACTTGGAGCTTTTAAGTCTAATGTGCCACAAAATGTACTTTATGCCTTCAGTGGAATACAAAAATATGCATACAGTTGTTCTCCTTTTAAGTAGTGTTGGCCAAATCATTTAAACATCATTGCTTCTATCCTTAGTTCTCTTCTCCCAGTCAGTGCAGTTTCCCACCTGGGTTCTCAGATTTATGGAGATAATGCAGGTGGAAGGTTGCAGCCCTCAGAAATGCTTCAGTGCTTTGTAGTAGGGATGAGAGCCTTGACCAAATCCTGCTAACTGTTCCCTGCCCGTGTTCATCATTGACATAATTTGCTT
This sequence comes from Serilophus lunatus, assembly GCA_013399895.1. Lineage (NCBI taxonomy): Eukaryota > Metazoa > Chordata > Aves > Passeriformes > Eurylaimidae > Serilophus > Serilophus lunatus. Next base: position 208,045 of record VXBA01003768.1, on the reverse strand, counting down.
ACTGTAATAGACCTTTAAGGTTATATGTTCAACTATATGTGTTTGACTTTTTAAAATTGTTTTTCTTAGAAGCTTTTTAGAAGTTCTGAGTTGCCTCCCACATAATAAATTACTTGGAGGTTGTTTCAATTGTGAAAGCAGATATTTCTACTCCTTCATGTTTTCTATATTCTTTCAAATAATTTAATTCCTAAAGCTTAGAAGCTCTGAGGGTGTGTGATTAGTGCTAGAACTTATTCTGATATTGAGATGATAATAAGATTAAGAGTAGATTAATTTTTACGTTGGCTATGTTACTGATGGTCGCTGTGATACAGTAGGAACTTGCCATATTCCCAACACAGAAACTCCAAGGACCATGTTCCGAAAATTTATATTCTGCTAACTCTGTGAACCTAGTATTTCCTATAAGCTAGATGCCTCTATCTTTGGATCAAAGTAAGAGAGCAATGAAAATATGAGAACAAGGTGTCCCTGTGGGCTTCCTCTGGGGAGGCAGGACACAAAACTGCTGAGCTATTAATTGTGTTTAGGCCAAGAACGATTATTATCCAGGCACCTTCACAGAGACTTTCTCTGGAATAACCTCCTGGTTCATGGCTTGTTTTATTTCTTTTGACTGAGTTTCTTTGACAGGTTCTGGAGAGTTGCAGCTAGCCTTGTTTGGCAAGTGGTGGACAGACACGGACTCTGGAGGAGAGCCAGGGAGGTGAGAACGGTCATGCTGTGAATGATACTTGTTAAACTCTTCCTCTATGGAGAGAGGGAGGGCACATGGAAAAGGAAAGACTGCCTGAAGAGATGAAAACAGACATGATTTGTGAAGGGAAACAATTTCTGACCTATACATCACTGTCTAGCTTTCTGGTCTTGTCTATGCCCTCCTACAGCTTCTGCTGACATACTATACTTCCAGTGTAAAGAAGAATATACTGCTAGGTCAAGTTGCTCGGCAGCTATTGGATTTCTGGCTGACTGCTGTGCTTATGGTTGTGCATCCTGAAGATTGTTACTGCTGTGTAATTCACCTGTGTGAGGCAAGCAGTGAAGAGAACAAACTCTTTCAGGATATCATGAAAAACAAACTGTAAATAGCATTGCATAAACATCCTTAGAACATTAGGATTTTGCAGTAAAGTTAATAAAAAGTCTAGTCTTAGGAAACTGAGACTTAACTTTGATTAGAATTAAAGGAGCAATTTCATGCTGGTGGGGTGCAAGCAATAGTTATTAATTATTCATTTGATCCATTTCACAGGGCTTTGATCCTTACAGAAGTAGAGTTGCAGTGGTAAGGTCCCAGCCATCTATGCATTGGATATTTACAATATTCCGTTGTGTTGCGTAGTTGTGGTTCCATTGTTGAATACTGATTTTTTAGAGTTGTTGCTGCTTCAGCTCTATCCAGGAAAAGAGAGCCAGACTACAGTCCTTTATCCTTTGGTTCAAATTCCTTGATTGTTTTTCCTCGCCTTTCAGAACAGTAATGGATTGTTTTTCCTCACCTTTCAGAACAGTAATGAATCTAAGATTCTTTGGCTGAATAATCTGTATTTGAAACCTGTTTTTATTATTTTGTTGATAAAGAAGCTGAGCAGTTGCTGTGTTGAAACCTGGCAATCTTACATTATAGTCAGCAACAACAGCCACAAGGCAATCCAGTGCTTCCTAAAACCTCATCCAAAATGTGTGATTTGTTTAGCACTGTAGCCATGCACACAGGCTGGTATAGCAGGATTATACTTCCATCACAGTCATAGTGGAGGGAAAAAGAGAAACAACTCTTCTCTTAGGGAGGCAGCAGTTCATAAATGAAGATGATTTCCTGGACTGCATTTTCTTCTTTCTACCAAATGCCTCACTTATTGGAAGAAGCTGTGACAGATTAATAGGTGAGATTGGTAGACTCAGTAACAACAGTCTGGACATACTGATGCCACGATGATGGGAACATATAAATTAAAAAATTTTCAGGCACTTCATGCATTGAACTGGCAGTTAGGGAGTCTGTGCTTAGGTATTTCTTTAAGTTCTCACACAAGGGTCTCACACAATTTTTTTCTTTAAAGCTGACTGGACTGTATTCAGGCCGTGTTCTGTACAATCTATTTAATAATGGCTCCTATAAGTAGTGTGACCTTGCTACCTTGTAGGGCAACCAAATTCTGATCAATTTCCCATTTTCTGATTATCTTTTTTTACTCCTCAAAGACATTATCTTACGTCCTGTCATTCCACCTCCCTAAATTTTTTTTTTGTTACTTCTTATTGGGAAGAGAAATAGAAAAAAAATAATTGTAACAATAAAGCGCTGAAAGAATATCAAAGAAATAATGCTGTGAGGACTAGAGACATTACTGATGTTGACAAAGATGCAGATGTTGACAAAGAGGCAGACTTTGAAAGGCGAATTAGTTTTTTTCTTAGATTGGTAGATAGAGCTGAGAAAGAATTTCAGGCAGGGACAAAAATGGTTCTTTTTTCCTCCTCTTTATATAGAGAGGAAAATTAATCTGGTAGTGGTTTTTACAGGTGTAAATGTATCTAAGAAGGGCTAAAAAAAGAAAGTATTATTTTTTCCCCCCCTATGTTTTAATAAACTAATTTAAGAGGAAACACCATTTGGGGGTCAAACATTACCTGACTGACATTTTCTGACTACCTAAGAAATTCTGCTATGTAAAATAACAGTTCAGGATTTTACATTTTTTTTCCCTCCTTTGGAAGTGAGTTATGTAGAAGTCCTGAAAAACATCCATTATTCTACTTTGGAAGAACAGGAAGAATTGTTTCAATCAGAGAAAAAAATCATGCAGGGACCTTCAAAAATATCTTATTCTGTCTGTACTTTTGGTGCATTTTGCTTGCATGTTTATTGTTATTTATTGCACTCTTGTTCTTACTACAGCATGTTCTACTGAATTTATTTTTGACTGTAGAAGTTTTTTAGACCATAAACACTGGTTTTAGGGATCTTTTTAAACATCATTAAGCCTATAATGATGGTTGCTTTCAAGGTAAACATAAAATTCTTGTAGCTGGTTGAATAGCGTCTTGGGAGTCCATTATAGGAAGATTTTCTGCTTAAAATAGGTGTTCTGGGTTTTAATAACCAGAACAGCTGATCTACAAGAGTCTGGTATTTTTTTGTCGTTGGAAGTTTATTTAAACAATAATTCTTGTGGAAGTAATTATTAATTTCCAATGCCATTAGAATAAATTAATATTAAAATATTTAAATGTAGAGCAAAGAGTTTGAAAAGTTACAGAGATTGATCACCCGAGATGCAACATCGGTGCTTCAGTAGTTGAGGCTCTGTGCACTACCAGGCTGAGGTACTTCTGTTTCTCCTAATTAGCAATTTTTTTCTTTAAAGCTGACTGGACTGTATTCAGGCCGTGTTCTGTACAATCTATTTAATAATGGCTCCTATAAGTAGCGTGATTTGCACATGTAAAATTGGAATACTCTTCACATATAAACTACAGCAGTCTAGAATCTTGTTAACATAAAAAATCTTCATGTGGTTTGATTTTTCTCCTAGCTAGAAGTTTACATTTCCAAATTTCTTGGTGCGTTGGTGACGTAGCTCATTGCAATACAAGAACAAAAAATAAAGATTTTTGGGGAATAGCGGCATCAACAGAGTGAGAGACAAATGGCATCATCTCTAACAAGACTAAATTTTTTTGCTTTTTTGGTGTCAGACTCATCTTGTACACAGAGATGAGGCTTCTCAGCTTCCAGAGAAGCTTGACCTACCCCAAATCAATAGTTTCTGGCATAGCCAGCCCACCTTGTTTACAGCTCTGAAGCAAGGTAGAGAAATCTCTCCTCTCCTGGGGCAGGTTCTGCTCCCAAAGCAGCCTGCAGTGGTGGATCCAGGGCAGGAGATGGGTGCTGGTGGCTCAGCAAATGACTGGAAGTCCTTAAGCCCCGTAGTGCTACTAACACAGCCATATGGTCTAGAGACATGTAGGTAATTGCAGGCAATATCCGGAGTTTTGCCAGGGGAAAAGGAAGACAAGGTTTCAAGCAGTTAGGCCCTTTGCAGTTAGCACCTGTGTTGCTATTCTGAAGAATTCACATATTGACAAGTATGAATCAATCAGCTCATTAACAAACGGTTGTGCTTTTTGCTCTGAAATCTTGTCCACCAGTTAAGCTAGGCAATGGTCATCCTGTCAGAAATAGGTGAGATTTGGTGCAGACCATGAAGGGAGGGATCCTGCTCGTGGAATGTGTGAGCTGGTCAGGCTTCAGCATCGGTGCACAGAGAGTGACAGTGCCCCAGAGATTTCAAGACTGCTTTCCCTTAAGCCAGACACTAGTAGAAAGAGACAGAGGAGAACTCAAACCCCTCGACAGTGCTCTGGGAGCAGTAGAGAGCAGGGAATGTCACCACAGAGGTGACTTAACTGTCTTGATGTGTAGTATGCTCACCCTGTAAACGTTGCTCTTACAGCACTTGGAGTTTCCCTTGATTCTCAACTTTGAACAACAAATGTAAATCTGACTCTGGCTTTCTTCCCAAAAGGCTGTCTGTAGGGGCTTTCCTCTGGAAAACCTTCTGCTTTCCCCCGTTAATCTTCCCTGGCCCAGGGCCTGCAGGCATGATGCAATGCCAACTTTCTGGGTCATAGGTGTTAAATCTGCCGGGTCAGAAGGCATAAATCCAAATGCAGGAACATGAAACACAATGGCTAGCAAACGGTGGAGGAGATGAGGCAGAGAGGTGCATTTAAAAAAAATTGAAATTAGAAAAAGGACATCTATCTGTGGTTTAAAAAACTCTTTTCTGCTAAGAATTGTCACTCCCATTATATCTGTGCCTTATTTGCCCCCTTTCAATCCTCAAGAGAGTAGGCTGAGGTCTTGCATTTGCAGATACGTCATACTGACTCAAAGACAACTATAAAATAAACTCGGTAGATTCAATGCAAGCAGAAGTCTGAGTGAATTGTTCATGGCATAGGTACCCAGGGTGGGTAGGTGTTAGCGAATGGGCCCCACCTTGATTGCATGGGCCCTGTGGAATTTGTGATATGATAAGACACAGCTGGTGCTGCCACCGGGGCCTGTTTTAGCTTTTGCTTGACAGGAGATAGTGAGGATATTCAAATCTGTAAACATCACAGCACAGCACATTGTCCTTGAAATGTTCATGAAACATTCCCATGGCCGTTCTACTGTCCTGGAAAGTGCAATAAGCAGCTGGTGCAAACATAGCAAGTCAGGGATGTTAGTAGATTAGTGATTTGCACGGTACAAAGGGTTAAAATGAACAGGAAGGCTCTCTTCCGTGCTTCCAAGCATGTGGTCTCAGATCTCAGATACAGGGAAATAAGCCTTCCTGGGAAGTGGAGTCTCATGGGAAAAGTGTTCTGCTCCACAAAGCTCCTAGGTCTAAGGGGAATGGAGCTGAGGCTTTGGTGCTAGCTACTGCCTAAGAAATATGTGGTTTGATGTTGTCTCGGTGGACTTATCACCCAGATATAAAAAAACCCTACACAACCCAACATTTTAAAGTGAGCTTTAACTTCTTCTGTTTTCCTCTCCCTTTTCCTGCTGGAGAAAGTTTCCAATTCCCAGGCATCGCTTAAGCCTGTGCAGAATTATCTGGGGGATTAACCAATACAGAGAACAGCAGGATTTAGAGAAGACCTACGGGAAGGGAAGGACTGCTGAGAGGAAAATTTCCAGAAGGCAGATTATGTATAACTTTTTGCTTTCATGAGGGAAGTCTAGCACTGGTTGCACAAGCATGGTAGTGGAGATCACAGAAGTAGAGAACCAGGTTCAAACTGTGCAGCCAAAAGAAATCTTGCTGGTGGGGAGAAGGGAGTCTTCAGATTCTTCCAGCACCATTAAGTCTTCATGTATGTTCCCCATCAACTCCCTGCAAGAACAGTATGTGGTCAATACACTCTGCATGCACTTATCTTTCTTAGGTACTCAGCAGGCTAATTTGATTCAAATACAGTTTTTCCCCACCCCTGTGGGACAGAAAAGGCTTTTTTCTCTTAAATATGACAACAACGAATTTCAGAATCATCTTTTACATGCCCTTTCTGTGCTGTGGTCTTATCAAAGCCTCATGGGTAACATTTGCTTGGGAAGCATGTTAAAAAAAATGTCAGCACATTATTAATTGCTTAATTTAAACCGATAAAACAAAGAAGTTAAAAGTTCAAAGCTGAGGGACTCTCAAAGAGCTGCAGATGTTTCTCTCTGACTGCTGTTGTATTTCTTTAAATTTATGCAAGCTGGCAAAACTACTATCTATAGATTAAAAATCCAGTTGAATCCTACCTTCTTTTGCCCACCCAACCCCACAGCGTACTGTGTTTATCACAGCTTTTAACAAGTCCATTGCTCTGCACTCATGCTTCCAGAGCTGGGCATTGCTCCTAACCAAAGTCCCACAGGGCAGAACATGCTGTTACAGGAAAGAAAAAAACTTGGGAAAGCTGCAGCTGAATGCTCTTTCTCCCTCTTCTTGAGAAATGGATCCGAAGTATCCTGCTATCCCCCTCATCTCTTTAACTGAAATATTGAAAGCATTTGGGAATTTTTATGCAATGTCAATTTAAGAGCTTTGATACCCTATTCCACAACTTATGATGGCAAATATGAGAGGGCTTTCAGTTCCTCAGGGCTGGGACCATATCCTGCTGGTATCTCTAGGCAGTGTGGCAGAAAAAACTGGCCTGCTGTAGGACATGAAAAAGTGGGAGCCTGTACCTGATGGCAGGAAGTCTGCAGCAGAAGAGAGAGCTATCTGTGCTCAGCTGCTTCACCTCACTGGGAGAGAAACATTAAGCAGAGCTCCCACTGGAGTGACAGTGACACTTTTATCAGATACTTAGGCAGAGTCAGGCACTTGTTAGTGGGGCTATTATCCGTCATGAAGAGGTGTCAGAACAGTTAATATAGCTTACTACGGGGAGCTTTAGCTGCTTGGAACAACATACTCTTCTGCATGCAGAGTCTTTGTTCCGTCAGTATCTTACCTGTTTGTGATTTGCTTTCTACATTAAAGATTATACTTATGATGTTGGGCTTCAATACTAAAATAGTTGCATTGACATACTCACAGGGAAACCTGAAAATGCATTTGGCTCTTGCTGATACTACGAGTGCATTACATTCTTCTTGATTGGAATGGGCCCAAACTTATTTAACGATAAACTAAATCCATGGGATACCACAGAAAAGCTGCTGCTCAGCAGGTGCTGGTGTTGATTGTGAGGAAACTTAACTGCCTTCCTGTAGCACTCCACTGAGAAGGTCTCTGAGGTTGCTGGAGGAGCTAAGAGGATCATTGTGACATGCAGAAAGACAATTGCCAAGGATTGCTAGTGGTGCCTGGAAATCAGTGTACCTGTGGAAATACAGCACAGGGAAGACTTGAGCCAGATGAAGGTGTGTGCTTGTGCAGTGTCAGACATCAGTGTGCAACAGAAGGCCGATGGAAAAACCTGAACGTGAAAGCTGGAAAAGTACTCCTTTTGCAAAAGAGCATTTCCAAAATAATATCAAAATGATTTTGTCAAATCTGAGCTGGAATCCTTTTATCAAAACTTGTGGATTGGAGGGGTTTTTTTGTTTGTTTGTTTGGGTTTTTTCCTGTGCAAATTAGATTGTTTGATTTCTTGGTTTTGGGTGGGTTTTTTTTGTTTTTGGGGTTTTTTAGGAAAAGAAAGCTCAAGACCAAAAAAAAAAAAGAAAAAAAAAAAAAAGAGTGGAAGAAAATCACCAAGATTTTCTATCTTTCCATTTTTCTCCTAAATCTGAGAGTGCTGAGTTCTGGACCATTCTTAGGGTTTCTAAATCTCATCTCATCTAAGACAATTTGAGCTCAGATGATGTCAATTTTTATCTAAATCCTTCATGAGGTTTTGATGTATTTTATTGTTTGTTTTGTTATCAATGTAATTTTTTTAAGCATACTGAAGGAAAACAATGACTTAATCGCTGATTGATAACAACTGTTGAGGGTGTGAGAATAAGTCTTCAAGGGTTATGTTTGTACACTTTTAATCCTATAGGTCAAACAACGATTGTTTAAACTGTGGATGCTTTTTGTTGTAAGATAAAAGTTTTTGCTTTTTATTTTTAACCATAGGCCTGAGCTGAAATTAAGTGTGTCTGAACATGAGAACTGTTTCCACCTTAATCTCTAGGCTGAGAAGGGCCTTTGTAACCATTAAGATCACAGAACATCCCAAGCCGTTGCTCTACTGCTGGACGTAAATCAGCCTTTTAACCTTGGATCTATAGGTGATTAATTTATCGTTGGCACTGCTGCTGATACATCTGCTTAAGAGGTGAACTGAGCTTTCAGGAAAGATCATGTTCTATTCTTCCACTGTAAGCAGGTCAACATACTCCTTTTAACAACTGATTTATAGCTGAATTCTTAATAACTTTTGTTTCCTATTGTTACTTTTCCAGTTGAGACTTTATTACAGGTAAAGCCAGGCATTGTGCACAAAGCATTCAGGTGGGAATCAGCACAAGGTCACCAAATGTGTTTGCGTGTGTGCTTTTAAAATCACTAAAGCAAAATTCAATCCTATATGCAGAAAACAAAAAAGAAAATACATGCTCTGCACGTATTTGGCTGTGCTTTTCCAACAACAGTGTCTTTTAAATGGCAAACAACAAAGGACACAGATGTGGTTAACTCTGTGAGCATGCAGAGGTTGCAGTACTACTGTTTTCTCCTCGTGTGAAGAGAACAATGAGTGTTGTTCAGTGTTTGCTGGTATCCCCAGCAATCCTTGTTTCCTACTGGAAGCCCAGTTCACACTTCCCTGGGCCAGAGCTAGCCCAGGGCATAGAGAAAATAAATAGCTCTCTGGTACTGCCAGAGGCAGTTCTGCACTTGCCTCTTTCTGCAGAGGAATGGTCACTCTGGGAGAGAACAGTAGGCTTTTCTACCCATGCTTCAGAGGTGCCCAAGGTCTGGGATGTTTTGTTCCACAGGCTGCCCACTGCCTTCCTACAAGATATGTTTCGTCAGACATAGATGTCTCTCCTCTTTTTCTCATTTTGCTATATTCTTTATCATTTTACCAATGAAAGATGCCCCATATAACGAGCATGGTGACATCCACCAGTCTTCCTTTCTTCTTGTCCTTGTGAAGTCTGATTGTGAAAAGAAAGCTCCAGGAGATCAAGCCATGCAAGAATTAGACCCATGTTGAAGATTAAATGAAACTGTGTAGCCCTATTTTAATGTGCTATTCTAAATTTCATGGAGTGAACTCCGTATTTGGGAAAAAAACATTGTATTTGGCTTAAGCAAATGATAAATTTTCTAGACTTTTGAGATGTGTAAGAATAGCAGGAACCTGGATCCTGGATGGCCTAAAGTAAGTAAATCTATGAAAAATTTTTCATCATATTTTTGATGGTTCTAATATCTACTAGACCTATTATGTTAAACAGTACTTAAAAACATATTTATCATAACTTGCTTATTAAGATGCATGTCAAATTCATCATCATGCTGATCAGCCTGAAACAGAACAGTTTCTCATCTGATAATCTGCTGTGCCACAAGAAGGTCAGGTTAGAAGTCAAGTCTACAGGGATTAAATTGTGATCCCTTTGAAATCAATAGGCATCTTGCCAATCACTTTGGATTCTGCTCTGTTTTGCTGTTTCACATGGTTTCAGTTCCTGATTCTTATCAGTGATTTGCTGTGGGACTTCAGCAAGTTATTGTACTATTCTGGTCTTTTACCTTCTCCAGCAGTTTTCTGCAACCCTTTGTGTTAAGTATAACACAGTAAGAGTAACAAGTAAATACATTAGATATACGTATAATATTAAAATCACTGAGATGACCAAACATTCCTCTGCTCTCCTAACACATTGATTTTTTGTTCAGGACTGTGGGTAAGAAAGGCCAAAAATATTTCCTACATTGAGAAATACAATTTTTGTATGAGAATATTTTTCATTCTGTGGGTAATTTTCAGAAATACTTTCCATAGGTTCTGTGGCAAACTCCCTTTTGAGGGTCCGAGTGAGTAGAGTTTAAGAATTTCACTAGGAACTTGGTGCACATACCAGCATGCTGATGGGAAAGGTATGCAGACTGAGATCTACAGCAGCATGTCTTCTCCATATATTGTAGGGCACGACAAACATTGCCTGTGCAGGGAACAGCAGCCACGGTATTCCCTAAGAACTGCTTATTCCTCCAGAGGCACTTCTTGGATCTAAGACAATCCATCTGTTGCCTGCTGTGGGAAGGATCATCACTTCTCCTTCACACCTTCTTTGGCTGCATGCCACAGTGTTTCTGTAGCCAGGCACCTAGTGTGCCCTTTCTTAGTAAGTTGATTGCTGTGATGGAAAAGAGAGCCACCAAAACTGGTGAGAAAGTGGTGATGGGCAGGACCATCCCCAGGGGAGCATGACACTAGCTGTGACATGAAATCATGCTTAAGCATTATGGTGAAATTCAGACTATTTTTTGAGGTGCTTGAAATCAAAAGTAGCTAAGCACTTGAATACCTTTGACTCCATCTATGCTGCTAGAGGCATCATTCCCAGGGGAAGGTGTGTAAACTGGCTCATGTCGAGACCAGCATGAGGGAATGTCTCTGGGCTTTGCATGGGCACCCTGATGAGCAAGTAATATGGGCCATGTCCTGGTCATCCCAATGATGAATGTACTCTTTCTCTCCAGATCAAGGTAGCATCTGTCATCCTCTCTTAATTACTACAGGATGGTGTTCCCTGAAATAAGCCTCAGCATTCTCTTGGGAGACACAATGGGGCCAGCAAGCCTGTTGAAAATTAAACAATATAGGCTGTCCTCAAGTTTGTGTCCTGGCCCTGTTTAATTCCATGGTACCTGTGTTTTGTCCATGACCTGGGAGATCGTTATTTTGCAGTACCTTTGTAGTTCAGCGCCTCAGTGCTGCATCACAGCCTGCCAGATACTGTTAGAGTGGTATGACACCAGGTTGTACAGTTCGTATATCCTGTGACAGTCAGGCATACATGGGGTGTTTCAGGTTGCAAAGCCTACTAGAGTACTGTTGGAAGATGGACAAAGAAGGAAGGAGCCAAATTAGTAATGATTTCTTTCATGCTTTCAGACAGTGGGAAATTATTGTCAGGTAGACTGAGCCAGCTTTTTGTGCATTTACGAGGTGTGGGTGACCAGGAGATCGAGGGAGCAAATTAGGAAATTGGATTATTTGCAGCATAACTGCCCATAACTTTGTGTTGATGGGTCTTTCCATGCTCTGGGATCCTGGAATGGATGGGAAGTTCTGTGTAAGTGTTACACAAAAAAAGATGAGGGCAGCAGGATGCCAGGGGAGGCTGGAGAGGGCACTTGCTCTTCTCACTGCTGTAAGGTTCCAGGGCTGCCTATGGCCGTCTGTTTGCACATCTGACCCATTCATCTCTCTTTCCTTAAAGTGAGTGACAGCAGCTGCACTGCCCCCCTCTCTGACAGGCCCCACAGGTGCTGCTCCACAGCCCAGAGTAAGAAGTCCACATTTATGGAAAGTCCTTTTCCCTCCCTTTCCTTTCCCTTTTAAGGCTCTTGGCCAGGCTGTGCGATTCTTATCTAGCCTGTGCAGAGCCTTGAAGTGAGGTCATTCAGGAAGTTTAATTAATCCTGTACAATTGTCACCATATCCTTGGCTGCACATTGTACTAGAGCCCAGCCCATCACTACAATGCTTATTACGACAGCTGAACATCTGTTTAAAAAGTGGTTGCCAAGAAGTAGTACTTGCTAAGCCTCATTTTAAAAGAAAAAAAAAAAAAAGAGTTCATCACAGTATTGTATAAACAGCGTTAAGAGAAAAAACAGAATTTCCCCTTGCTCTCGGGGTCAGCTGGTAAAGCAAGATAAAATTATCTGCAAAAGGCCAGTTCTGAAATACCAGTGACAAAGAAATGGGCTGGCCTGTATGTGTCCTCCTCATCTTATTTCCCAGGTTGGCACCATCTAGGGCACTGAGCTGAGAACTGATGCTGCCGGAAATGGGATTTATTGGGATGCTGGAGTGGATTCATCAGGGTCTTCAGTCGCTGACCGCTACTACTTCCTTCAGCAGTGTGATCTTGAATGTCTTCAAGGCTGTGCACTCTTCCACTCCTTACCCTCGGACTGCAGTGAAGGACAAGGTATTTCTGTTGCTTCTGAGAGCAGAGAATTGTTGCACGCATTTGTACACACACACACACACACACACACACACACACACACATATCTGTATGTACATACTCACACTTGGAGATACCATCTTAATTCTTCCCAGCTTCCCAGGACAGCTTTTAAAAATGATACTCTGGAAGAGGAGAAAAGAAGAGAGAGACTGATAATGAAGATGGGCAGTTGCGAGTCTTTGCAGGGAGAAAGAGAATGACAGATCATGGGAGAGGAAAGGTGCAGGGATGTAGAACCAACAGAAATATGGAGCAATTAATACCAAATACCATAGGGGCAGAATAAAGCGGAAGGGGCACTTAGAAAGCACTGTAACATGATGTGCCTTTTTCTTACAGAATAGTAAAGTATTCATAGTGCCATTTTATCTGTCTTTTATCTCTTTTTGCTCCTATCCCTCTCAATTTCCTCCAAACATCTTAATAGTGTAAGAATATGAAGAAGCCTAAGGTAAAATCCTAAAAGGAGTTGGTTTTGTAATGGTAGGAAGGTATTGGGGCCTGAAATGGCGCAACTCATCTTTCGAGGAGCTTTCATCCCTGCTCCTGCAGGCAGGAGACCTAATGTGCTGTGCCCCAGGATCTGCTCACCTGAGGTAACTGCTCCTGTTCAAGGAAGGTGAAGATGGGCTGGTGTGGCCCCTCAGCCCCAGCACACATGACGATGCCACACCAGTCCTGCTGGGACCTGGCCCCTCACTGGCCCAGGGGAGGTTTTCCTAGGAGTGATTTGACATGAAAATTGTCTAATTTGGCATCTCTGATGAATAATGGATGGGGAGAGTTAATGTAGTAAAAGAAAGACTTTTTGAATCTCTGGAGGTAATAATCCATGCTTCCAATTTCCCAAATGGTCTTGCTTTTTGGTTCAGCAATGAAATCTATTTTTCATAGTTTGGACTTTTAGAGTTACCTGATTTGTCTCACTCTTTGTGCCTATTAAAAAAAATTTAAATTGCTTTCTTTGAGGTTTTGCAGAATGATTGTGCAGTTGAATGGGCAGAGAGGTGTATTTACATGCTGGCAGAGCCTTCAGGATTATTAATCCTGGGATACTCAAATTTAGTTCCACACATGGATAATCTTTTATTCTAGAATAATTATACTGGTTTATCTTCAGTTTTCTTTCTCTGGTGTCATATTGTCTTTTCTTAGACTTACTAAATAACGTAATTAGAAATTAACAACATAATTAATTTAATTTTCTCAATTTACAAACTTGTAGGCAAGCTCTAAGCAGTAAACAGTTGGCATAGCCTGCAGTATATAAAGTTATCTTCTATAATTATGATGAGATAATGCATATAATTATATGTATATAATTACTTGTGTCATCTCTGAAGAACTGAGATCTGTACTGGCTTCATGCACAGAAAGACGCCTGCCATGCGCTATCTGAACAAAAACATCAGTGAAACCGAGTTTTTCAAACCTTGTCCGTGTGCAGATATTAAATGGATGGCTTAGGTGGTGTCCTTCTTGGTTAAGTTGCTGGTCTCACCACAGGGTAGAGGCATAATTGTGTGGCCAGGGACCACTGTCGGTGATACGGTGTTTGCTAGCTGGAGGTGTGTGTCTGTTCCCACCATTACACGATGAACCCAAATCCCATCATCCCTCTAGGGGCCCTTCATTTGTTTTTTAATTTAGGCATCTTGCTTTATAGGTATTCTGGAGAGCTTTACACTCAGTTTTTTGTCTAAGCAATGTGTGAAGGCCAATTTAAAGGAGGGTTTAAATACTAAGGGAGACTGCAGGTGATACTTTCCTAGGAGAGTTGATTTATTGGTAGTTTTCCAGCCTGTATTTTTCTGCCACAACACAATCCTCTCAAGTATACTTATGGGACTGCATGGATTGCATTTTAGGGTGTTTATCTGTCTTACCTTTTGACATTGGTACATATGTGTCTTGCTCTGATTTTTCTGCAAAGCTTTTAGGAACTGGAGTAGTCTGGGTATGCATCTTTCACTGCGTAATAACTCCCCTGTTGTCCATGTCACTCTTCTGTAGTACTTCTTTTCATGTTTTGTGTGTCTCAGAGCTGCCTCAGCTTGCTTCACTCTGAGTAGCTGATACTGTTTTATAGCTTGTGTGGAAATTGTAGGCAAGGGAGAACTGTTTTCTGCAGGTGTAATATACCTCTTGTTTGTATAAGAAAACTTTGTTTTCTCTGCTTTGGGGAAGAATTTAAAGCCAGCAAGAAATGGCACATCCTAAAAGCAGAATTTTTAAAGTTTAAAGGCCAAATTCTGTCCTGATATTATATCCTGTCTTTATTCAGATCTCACAGTTGAAGCCAAAGGGGATTATACTGGCATGGTCAAATACAGAATATGCCCCATTAGCCCTGAAATAAATAACAGCTGGCACCGATGTACACAATATCATATTTCTTCAAAGGGCTTACCAGACATTAACTAATTAACTCGATAGTGCTTTTATTTAATGAGCTCTGAGTACAAGCAGAAGAAGTCTATTCTCTAAGCACTGTGCTCTGAAGAGCACTGCCTTTTGTTTTAAGTGCCACATGCAATAGTATTTTATTGATTACTGTTTTCTCCTACAGTGCCGTAAGGGATTTGTGTAGCAAGGGGCTGGAGAATCACCTTTACCTTTGCATTATGTTAGGTGCCGTGTTGCAGTTTGCTAGTGCTTGATGTTTCCATTTAAATAGTGTTCTAAACTCCATGAATTCTCACAGAAATGGAAAAAAGAAGGAAGTGACTAAGAAAACCATCAGCCTTAAGGAAAGGTATTGTGTCTCCTGTCTCAGAATGGCTCAGTTTGCTGCAGTGTGCTGGGTATTTTAGCATAGTAGCTTGCATGTTTGAAATACAGTTGGATTTAGGTGAACTCTGGCTCCAGGCTGAATCTTTTGTCTTTCTTGGATGATGCCTAGGCTGCGAGGTTTGTTCCTCTCCATAGCACACAGCCCTCAACTGAAACCAAGTACAACCCCCCAAGGCTGCCTACTGCACTTTAGGGCTCATCAGCCTTATTGCCCTGCAGTTTGCTGATATGTGAACAATCCTTGACCCTGGCAAGAATGATGAAGCCGTATTGGTGAGGGGAAATGGGCCATGGTGGGGTGTCTGCTGGCATCTGTCAGCTTCACATCCTGCTCTGGGCAGTGGTTTTGCAGCCAGGCGAAGGTCAGACCCGCTGCATGCAGCAGGAAAAGTGGCTCGGTAGGAATCCATTTTTGCTGATTGCTTGGAGTCATGTTTTTGTCTGCACATGTAGAGTGGTAGTTATCAGCCATTGCCTCCAAATAACTTTGGAACAAGACAGATCTGAGGCTTCCATCAGACAAGTTAAATTGTGCATCAGATCGGTTGGGATTCTGCTCATTTAACAGCTGAGGTTTGGTTTATGTGATTGCAGTGCCACTGACATACCTCCTGATTTATAGTTAGTCCGTTGAACTGCTCAGCTTTTTAAAAGCTTTATATATGTGTAACAGGGGGAACAATTATTAAAAATATATTTCTGGATGCAAGTGGCATCACTTACTCTGGTTGTATATTTTTTCTAATAGTAGTTTATTTTTATTTCTCCTAACTTCTCATATAAAGAACTGTCTAGCAGGTATCTTTCTGCTATTTCAAATGAATTGTCAGGCCTTGTTTTGGCTTGAGCAGTTATATTTTTATATGACTGTTTAGTGTTTGTCCCAAGTGCCTTAGCACCATTTTTTCCTATTTTAAGTCCCTAATCCCTACTCTTTTTTGCTTGCTTTATGCTGAATTTGTACTGTCTAAAGGTGACTGGTTAACAGGCACATACATCAGAAATCTCTGCTTACCTGTATAATACTTACTGCCCCTGAACTCCACCACTGTCAGGTTCTTCAAACTGCCCTTTCTGTCTTCTCATAGCCCTAACTCAAAACAGACACAAGGAGAGAAAGGGATTTTGCCCATTTTCCTCTTCTCTGAATGTCCAGTTCAGGCTGTGTGTGACAGGAGGAAACCCAATGATTGAAGATGCCATGCTGTAGCCATTGCACCTCCACTTTATACAATTTGCCCTTTTACTCTAAAGCAAGGTTATCCTGGTTCTACAGATGAATGCCCCCAGTCATTCATTTGAGCTTTTGCATTCCCAGCAAGGTTTAAAGTACATTTTTATCTTTGCACACTTGGATCACAGCACCTGGTTAAGTTTCCTCTGAAAGCGATCTGGTCCATGGCCACCATAGCCCCCTGCACACGCCGCCAAAATGCACATTGAGCAGATACATGTGGGATTGTGTGGCTTCTCTGTGATATGACAACAATTTGGAAAAAAAGATGTGCAGATCCAGCCAAGGGAGCTTAAATTATATTTGGTTTATGCTAGATACAACAGCAAGTTTTGTCTGCTGGACTGGAATCACCAACCCATTTCTTTTGGACTAGCCAGGCTGCTGTTTCCCTTCTTGTAAAGACATTCTTTTGGGTGAAGCGCATCTGTTAGATTTTAAAGTGACTGAAAAGAAACTGAGGGGACTAGAGGAAACACTGAGCTATGTCTCCTGCTTCTTCAAACTATGAGGACAGCCCCTGACTGTGGGGCAGTTTTTCCCCTTTGAACGCAGCTTTCTCCTTTCCTGTTTTGCAGGATGATGTGTTGGGTGCAACAATTGCCTAAGCTGTTTAGCAGAATGGCATCAGCCCCTCTGCCACCAGGAGCTCATAGTCTCTGTGTTGGTGATCTTGAAAATCTTAAGAGAGTCTCAGGCTTACACTCAGCAATGGAGACCTGACCTGCCCTGTGACGGAAATAATCATGCCGTCTGCTCTGCTCTAGCCCGGTTCGGAGCCAAAGATGTCACTTCACCACAAAAGTGAAGAGGAAGAGGAAGGCGGAATGACCTCACTCAGCTGCAGCAGAGAACACAAAGGGAATGAAACCATTGGGGACAAGTTCAGCTGCTCTGGGAACTTCACTTCCTCAGCCTTTCTGAAGACATGGGTATTTGAAACCAACCAAGCAGTCTTCTCTCTGACGCTTCCTGTCCATGTTGACTCACCCACCTGGTCTGGCCCAGTCCACACTTTCCCAGTGCAGCCTTCCTTTGGCAGTGAGACACCCTGATCCATGCACTGTACCTCCCAGGTTCCCCACCACTCCTCTTTCATATCCTGGCACTGGCTACCTTTGCTGCCTTCTCCTGCATGTGGCAGACTTTGCACCTGCTAGTGCTCTGCCCAAGTACATTTCAAGGTTTCTCTTTTGTTAACAGTTTTGTGTTCAGGATCATAAAATCAAAGAACAGTTTAGCTTGGAAAAAACCTTTAAGATCACTGACTCTGTCCTTTAATTCAGTACTGCCAAGTCCACCACCACACTATGTTCCTAAGTGCCAATTTTACACATCTTTTAAATACCTCTGGGAATGGCAACTCAACCACTTCCCCATGGCAGCCTGTTTTGGTTTGCCTTTAACACACAATGTGAAAAAAGGTATGACAGCAAAACTATGATAAAGAAGTATGATCAATGTTGTAAAACTCAGCAGTCAACTGAAAATTGCAGTTACTAAATCTTTGATTATAGAAGGTTTGGCTTCAGAAGATACTGAGATGTATTCAGGTACAGCTTCCAAGGTATTTTTATACTGTGAGATCAACCACCATGTCCTGTAATGCTAGAGCTATTTTTTTCCCTCTTCCTTCATCTCTTCCTTACTGCAGAGAAAAATTCTTTTTGAAGTCTTAGCACATGGTGCTTCAAAGCAAAATTATAACCTTAAACATAAAGTTCTTACAACTTGAATATCCCTGTGTCTTCTCAAGGTGAAGAATTCTAATGCTATCATCACAAAGAAGATGATGAAAAAAAATTAATGAGCTGTCAGTCTCTTCAGCTTTTCTAGTGCAATGATGAGATAAATTGCAGAGTTGAGCAGTTAAAAGTTGGGGTAAAAATACTTTTATTACATTTTTGAAATCAATGCATATTCCAGAAATGTTTAGCAACAGGCAGTGTGCTTTGAACAGAGCTCTCAGCTGATAGATTTCTAAACCTACCAAACCAGAATTTATATGGGAATGTGAATGTGCATGTGTCAAGGTCCAAAAGGAAGCTGTAATAGAAAGAAATTGGTAAAATTCATCCTCAAACATCACAAAAAAACACCCTAATCTTTATTTTCCCAAAGACTGATCTGGATCCTCTGAGCAGTTTGATCCAGCATCAGGTGCAGTTTCATCCTCTCCTAAGAGGCAGTGAAGTTAAAACAAGTATTCTAAAATGTTCATTCATCAGCAAAGTACCTAAAAAATAGTTGAGGCAGAAGAATCCTTTTCTAAGCTGAACCTATTGCTTTGAGAAGTACTCTGTTGCTGTTGTTTCACTCTCTTGATTTGCATTCCAGCTTTGCCCTTTAGATTGTGTCAAAGGTTGAAATATTATATGGCCTTTCTCCTGACCACTTATAGCTCTCCTTCACCTCATGTGACTATCATGTAAGAACAGATATGCTGGACCAGAATTACCAGAAAGCTTGTATTTTACTTCCAATTTCATTTAATCTTATGCTTAGTGATGTTGAAAATTCACAGAACCTCTAGCGATCACTTGGGTTCTAGTTTCTATGCTTACAGTTTGCATGAAGGTAAAATCACATGGGAAATACTCAGGAAAATGAGATATTTTCTCTGCCATAGAAAATACCTTCCTCTGACAGCTGTAGAATCCTTGATTAATCTTAGTCTTTCACATCCCTTTTTAGGGATGTTATCTGTGCATGTAGGTGGTACATTTGTAGCAGGCTCCAGAGAGTGATTTATTTCCTACTGACTGACAAAGAGGAAGGATTGTATCAAGACATTGATTGCCAAACTGTCCTGGTTGCTTAGTTATTGGCACTTTGGAGAGAGCTGGGAGAGGAAGGCTGGGTACTGGACTGGTAGTCTCAGGATTGACACTCTTTAAACACATTGAAAAAGACACAAGGAAAGAGAGATATTTTCCTGCAGGTCATTAGGAATTGAACAGTTCTCCTGGCAACACACTGCTTTTGAAGTAGAATTTGCATCATCTGAAGAGTCTCTGTCGTTGAGACCAGGAGGCCAGAACTTGCTCCCCGCTCTGTCCTCGGCCCAAGTGGTGTGATGCTAGAGAAAGGCTTGGGGGATCACACAAAGCAGAAATATCCCTCAAAAGTTCTGCTCTCTGGCCAACCACATTCATACCTATTTTTTGCCAACTGTGTGACTGTGGGCATGGAGACTGCAGTGGAAGGTTCAGGTTTCAATCACCCGCATGGTTCTTCATTCACCCTGGCGGTGCTCAGCACTGCTGAGCCTCTGGGTGCTGCAAAACACCTCTAGAGGCCTTAGTGTAATGTCCCCATTACCTGGGGAAAGGAGTGTGGCAGGTCATGTAGGAGGCATGGCTGGAGCCCTACTGAAGTACTGCTGGTTTATTTGGGCCTGAGGACTGTGCCAACATGAGTTGTGACCAGCAAAGGATGACGAGAGCTTCCCTGTGTATCTCCATTGTGGATGAGTTCATGAGCCTTTTCATCTACCATCTGCTGAACACGGGCATCTTTCTTCCACCAGCTCTGTGCTCCCATGCTGGTGGTGTAAAATCTGCTTCCCCATGTGTGTTGAGTTTCTCCTCATTATGCATGTCCAGAAGAAAAAAAGCGGTGATACACCAATTTTGTCCTATACATCTATGCAAATTAATTGCACCGTTTTGTGGATGCTTTCCAGGGCTGAATTCTTGAGACTAATCTAGCTGGTTTGAGGGACCAGGGAATGTGTGGACAGGACTGAGAACAGGTTCTAAAGGCAAGATCCCTTTCTCAGGCCTGGGAAGGTGTGAGAAGGGCTGTCTAACAAGTGCAATGTTGGTGGAATTGTTCCCATTATGTAGGCAGCCATGGAGGGAAGAAGAGCCTGCTGGGCTCTTGACATCTATTTTGGGAACTGTCTGTAATTTTATCTGCCTTCAAAGCAGCCCAGGCTCCTGTCTTGAACGATCTGTTCCTTCACAACAGGAGGAAGGGATTGCTCTGCCTGTTATAAAATATCTAGTGCAGAATTTTTGGAGATAGCATTTTGATTAGAGACAGTCCAATGGGTAAATTGGTTTAAAAATAAAGTGGCAGATTAGGTGTAATCATTTCTCCCTTTTCTTTGATGTAAAGATATTAAAATATATATCTCATCCAACTAGAACTAACCTGGGGTCATTCAGATGAGGGTTACTAATATAATGCTGTCCCTTTTAAGTCTAGCAATACCTGTAGTGCCACAGCCATGGCTCAGCGTCAGCATTCCCTTTCAAACATACTTGTATTCAGGGATTTATGCAAATGCTGTTGGAATTTCCTTCTGACTGGTTGGCACTTGTCAATTCTATTGAAACCATCTCAACAAATCAGAAGTAAAAAAATTTCCTCTTGCCTAGACGGAAAAATCTTTTTTTTTAAAGTATTTAAGAAAACCCCAAAAGAACCAAAAAACAAAAAAAAAATCACCAAGAAAAAAATCTGAGAAAGGTAATAGTAATTTAAAGATGTTGCTCAGAGAAACTGTGCACCCAACTGGGCAAAGCCACAAGTAACCTCATAAGGAGGCTGTCTGTCTAGGCGGCTCACATGATCCCTTCCAGACTCAGTGGTTCTGTGATTGTATGAAATGTGAACCTTGGCAATGTGATGGCTATGTGTTCTCAAAAAATTGTTTTAGAAACACAGCACTGGGGAAAATAATCCCTTTTCAAGATCGACAGTAAGTAATACACTTGAGGTGTGATAGAACATATATCTGAAAACACCACTGTTTTTTTGTCAGTGACGCACATCTGTCAAAGAAATCCCACCACTGTATGTAGTGCATATGTATATTGCAATACAACTCTACAATATACATTCACAGATTAAGCTCTTCATAGTGTTCCTTTAAGCACTACCTGAACTCATACTGATGTGACAAGTTGCTCTGTGATGCTGTGGATCTCCCTGTCCTCCAGTAGGGCCTGAAGGGTGCCACAGAGATGGCCAGAAAATTTTCTCACTGGGCAAAGTTCTACTTTTACAGGGGATTGGTGCTTGATTTTCTGAGGATTCAGTTTGTCAAAAGCTGTAATAAACACCAGATGCCATTGTGGCTATTTACTAGGCAATATGAAGAGGGAGATAGTAAAAGCTGTGCACATGAAGTGAGGAGGCTGTTGTGCAAGCCAGTACACAGCAGCACGTGTACCAAGTGTTGATACTAAGTTAGTGGTTTGGCTCCGTGGACCTTCAGATTTGAGCTACCTCATCTCCCTCTCAAACACCTTCCTCCCAGAGTGATGCTTGACTGTCCACTAGGAATGGGTTGTGTGGAGGAAAAGCCGGCGTTTCTCTGTGCCCATGTTCTTGTCACAAAGTATCCTATTGGCTTCTTGGCCCCAACTTCTTTGGAAGGGTGTGATCTTTCTAGTGATGGCTGCCTCTTGCTGGTGATTGCTGCTGGAACACTTGCTCTCCAAACACCCTTGCAACTAAGATGTCATGTTCATGCATGTTCCTGCCTTGTCTGCCTATAGTTAAAGTTGAGCAGCCACTTAAAGCATCAGCATGAGTCTGTGAATGCAGTGCTGCAATATTCAGTTGCCTGAAAGTAATGAAGCAATAATTTTAAATATGTAGACCTTTTCCCGTGGTTGACACAGCATCCACATTGGTGTCATTCTACTGTTCTTGCCTTCTAACCAGATCCAGTGCCACATGAAATTATGCAATCAGTATGAAGTATGAAGAGTATGAACTCAGAAACAGGTATTTACAAGACAGTCCAAACCGAACCATAAAAATTCTCTCTCATTTCTTGGCTTCTCCTTTCTCATGCTTTTCCCAATGCAGCTTCTTCTCTTGTGTACCTTCACTAGGGCAGGCAATGTGCCGGTTTAATAATTCTTTATTCTATTCTGGTTCTTTTGCTGCCCACATCAGTATGGTGTTTAACTATCACATACAGATTTGAAGGGAGAAGATTGTAAAAATGAGAAAAACAGCTCTGCTAATTAACATTCCTCTAGCGATGGAAGGGAGAGAAATTGTTCTCTTGGCATTTCATTTTTGAAAAGCACTCAGTGTAAAGGTTTTGGGAGGAACTTTCTCAATACTTTTCTTAATAAAGCAGCAATTGTGTGAAAATGAGAATAGACAATGATTGCAGAGATAATTAAATATGATTTCTGTTAAAAAAAAAAAGCCCACTGTGCAAACTGATGTCTGCTAGTGTCAAAGACAGAATGCCATCAGTGCAGCATTGATACATTACACTCGGAAAAAGTAAAATACTGGGTTATGGCCATCTGCCAGTCACTGTAGATTAAAAGACACCTTTTTTGCTGTATTTTGAAGTTGGAACAGAATTAAAGGTGTTTTACTGAACAAGATAATAGGAGAGGCCATTCCAGATAGTGAGTCCTTACTCCAGTAGCTATGGAAATCAAAAGATGTATGGGGGAGCTCCCTATCTCCCTGCTTATATATGCAGAAGTCATTACTCAGCTGTGCAGTCAGAGTTTGGGGTAAATCAGCATGAGAAGATAAGAATGGAGGATGACTGCAGGAAGCAGCTATGGCATGTAGCTTCCCAACATTTTGGGCTAATTCTTTGTTGTGAATTCAGTGACTTGGCAGAAACTACGTAATCAAGATCAAATTGTAATTCAAGATATTCAATGCCCTTTCTAACATCTTTTCTTGTGTCTTACTGTAATATTTCAAATAAATACAGATAGAGAAAGTGAGATCTTTTCTCCATTACAAAATGCTCCAAAAATTATCAGTAGCAAGCCAATTATTTAATCTCAGTAGCACCTCAAAAACATAAATGAACTTTGATCTTAGCTCTGTACTTCAGTAAAAGTCTTCACAAAAACATGCAGCTTTGATACATGTTACCAATTGCTACTGAACACAGAGAGAGAGGCTGAAATAAAATATACAGAATATACAAAGACAGCACAGGAGGATATGTGGGCATACTGCAACACTATGTTGAAATATTTTTATCATAGCTGAACATCTAGTTCTCAACAAAGATACCAAAAACCCCCAAACCAAAAAATAACTTTTCTTAAATTTGTCTCTGAAAAGCTGTTCCGATTCAATGACTTCTGGTTCAGACAAAAGGAAGAGAAAAAAAAATACATAAAAGAATATAGGGCATTACCTTTTCGGTTTTAATAAACTCACTGGCAGCATCAAGAAGCAATGATGAAAAATTATTCTAAACACAAGTTATATCTGATGCCAGGGTTCTATTTTTATAGAACTACAACAGACACACTAGAATATGCTCCTTATTTAAAATATAAGGGAGTTAGGGCTTTTACCTGCTCTACTCATCGGTCTATAATTGGAGTTTATACCTAAATAATGCAATGAAGTGTGCATTAGAGGCAGCATGGGTATACAAAACCCACAAAACTGCACTAGAACTGAATAGTAAGGCAAGATGTGACTAAACAGAGCCAGACTTGCCTGCACAGAGATAAAAACAAATATTTGGATTATAGTACTTCAGCTTTTGTATTATTAAACATAGCTACCATTTAGAAAAAAAATATCCCTTCCATGTTAGAGGAGTCTGCTCTTCCTAGGAAATCCAGCTGAGTCTACTTCAATGTCTTCCTTGAGTCTTGTTAGGGCAGATTTTTCTGCAAGTATTGTTTGCAGCGAGCATGGGACATTGTGCTGTGGAGAGGGTAGATGTATCCTTTGAAGCCTCCTTTTTTGCTGTTTTTGGGCTTGAGGGGGTTTCTTTGAAGGCTGGTGCTAATACATCTGTAAGTACGCACCCTCGTAAGCTGCATTGATCTGTTAGTCTGGTCTGCGCTGTATGAATGTCAACAACTTAACAAAAGGATGAAGGAATTCTTTCAACCCTCAGATGTCTGCACAAGGGTGAGGAACTGTAGAGATGCCTCCTAGGTTATAGAGCAATATAGAGGTTACATTGTGCAAGAGAGAGGATTTGGGAAAACAAGGTAAGATTCATGTATCCACTGCCTCATGGTTAGTGGGAGGAACTCATGCAGGAAACAAAGTGGCTGGGGAGAATCAAGAGAACTGAGTAAAAAAAGAATATGCCCAGCATCAGAGAATCTAGTTCTGCGTAACTGGGCAAACTGGCGCATATCCATGAATTATCTCACAGCAAAATCCCTGTGTGACTTTAAGCCATGATACGAGTACATCAGAGAGCTGAGGGAACACCAGGAGGCATTCATCTGAGAAAAGCATATTCTTCCCACGGGGAATTCCATGTGCAACTTGTGGGAGGATACTGGCATGCGGCTGTGTCCCTGGGCAACCCAGAAATGTTGAACTTGGCCACCCTTGCTGGCTAACTTCCTACTTTGGCTTGAGATTTTTGTTGTTTAACTATCCCTATGCTATCACATGCCCGCTGCAGAATGGGTGACATTGCAGGTCAGGCTACATAGTGTGGGCATGAAGGGACTATGTGTAGGGGCCTTAAGGATCTCAAAAGCTATGATTTTGTACCCTTACAGGACTGTAGAGGGCTTCAGGTTTTGTCATCCATGAGGAGACAGCATAAAGGCACCAAAATAAATTCTCTTTCCATTTTGTAGCTCATCCATCCCTTATCCAGCCTAAACACCAGGTGCATCAGGAAGCACTGCGCCCTAACTGCAGAATTATTTCCTTCTCCCATTAAAAGAAATTTTAATGCACAGCAAGCTCCATTGAAGTGCAAGTGAAGGGCCCATTTCATAAAAGATTTAGGCATTGACTCGGTGCATACTTTTGATTTGTACAGCAGGGAGCTTGCACTTGGGAAGGAAAAGGGAAGAGGGGGAGGATATTGCTTTAAATTATGGCTTTTTTTCCTATTAATTTTGCATTCAAAAGCCCAAATATATTTTCTCTTTTTCTTGCCTTGATTTATGACCTTTTAAAAATGAGATAGAATCAGCTCAGAAAGAAACAAAGGTTAGGTCTTCCCAGAGCCTGAAGCCTTTGTGTAAGTCCCTGAAGAACAGCTGTGCAAATTACATTTTCTGCTATCAGATAAAGTGAAGATAGAGAGCAGTTTTTCTAACAGGATCTGGACAGGATTCCATTTTATTTTGTCATTTTGAATGCAGGTTTGATTTTGTTTGCTGGTAAGCACAGCCTTTAATATTACCTTGCCAAAAATAGCTATTATGGGAGAACTCACATCAATATGGTATCAGTACAGGCAGAGAGAGAAACATCCTGTTTATGTGAATGTCCTTAACAAAAGAAGTCAAGATCTAAACAGATAGAAGAGAATGCCAGTAACCATGAAACAAACTACATGCCAGATGTTAGTCGCGCTTCTTAAAGCACCATGAGAAGTTGATCAGCTATTATGTTGAGTGCAGCTTATAAACCGGTAGAGAAAGGAAGCAATAGCTGTCATTTGCATGATTAAAGTCCTGTGAAGTACATTTTATCATAAATAATTTCATTTTACCTGAATGTATTATTTAAAAGGTTACATTTTGAGAAAATCCCTTTCCTTTCTTTACAAATTCATAGAAAGCATTTAAAAGTAGAAATTAATTTTATTTTACAGATAAAAAGAGACACAGAATCACAAATTAAATTAGATTGAAAAGGACTTCTGCACAGAGCAGGGCCAAGTTCAAAGTCATGACATGTTGCTCAGAGCCTTTAGTCAATTTTGAGTATCTCTATGGAGAACAGAAGTTTTTCCAGAAAACCTCTTTCATTGCTTAACCATCTTCACAGTGAAATTGTTTTCACTCCAACCAACCAGGATTTCCCTCGATGAAACTAGTGTCTGTTGCCTCTAGTCCCTTTACCGTGCACCTCTGAAAGAAGTCTGGACCTATCTTCTGCCGTAGTCCTCCAAAAACCCTGTCAGGCTGTTTTTAGGTCCCCCCTGAAGGCATCTCTCTTCCAGACTGAACAACAAGATCAGTTCTCTCAGTCTTACTTTACTGGGCAGGGGCTACAGCCCCAGCTGTCTCAGTAGCCCTCTGTAGAGCTTATGCTTTTTTTTTTTTTTAAATCTCACTTCTGTTCTGGAGGATGTAAAACTAAACACAGTGGCTTCACAAACAGCAAGGAGGAAAGCTGTTTCCTTCCACGTGCTGACCCTATTGACTTGACCTGTGCATTTACTGAATGTGCATTCCACCCCTCTGTCCAGGTTGCTGATGAAGATGCTTAACAGTGCCAGCGCTGCCATTCACAACCAGCTGCTAATTATACTGACTTAAATGTTTTCTTTTGAACTCGATGGTCCAGTTTCTTATCCATCTAGTAGTAGCAATTTCTGAACTATGCTTAAATTCTGCTACTGCTTCTCTCGTGTGGCGGAAATAACTTGGAGCAGAATATTCAGGACTTGCAGAATTTAACCAGTGGTCTGAATGAAATCAGATTTTGATTATTCAGCCTGGTTTCCATTTTGAGACTTTTGTAGAAAGTAGCTGTGTTTAACAAAGACTAATAGGAGATTATTTTTCTCATTTAAATCTCCTTTGGGTTTCCAGAAATCTTTGAGGATGAGGATGGGAGCTTTCAAAATGTCAGTTTTCTGTTTCAGGTAGCTTTATTACACTCTGAAACTGTGAGGCCTGCAGTGGACAGCATACTTCCAAGATCCACAATTCATCACATGGTCAGATTTCACTGTTTTGACTGTCATTGATCAAATCAGTGGTGGATATTTCTTGATCTCTGTTTTTTTTTTTTCTGGTAGTAATTAATAACTTTTCTGGCTCTTTATTGCCTGGCATGCAGTGGAAGTCTCCAAGCTATATTAAGGTCACAGTTAAGTCTAAGACTGGTGCAGACTGTAAATTGGAATCACCACATTGCACCCTATTGACTGCTTGAAGGTGTGGCACCTTCGTGGTCACTAAAACCAATACATTTTACTTCACGCCTGAGGCATGCTGAGATCATGCATATGGTCAATTATTGTGATTCATCTGGTGGACCGCCTGTACCATGGAAACTCAGTTGTTTCCAAGCTAGTGCCTTTATGCATACTATTTTTTATATAAATCTTTTCACTGGGCAGCATTTAAAAATGTTTATAGGGGAGCCAATGACATAATTCAGATTAATGCATATGTAAATGGTGAGGTGTTATATATTCTGTAGACTCTTTATAGGGGCAGTAACGGGAAGACTGCTTAATGATTTAAAGATGCCACTACAAATGACGTTTCCTCACTACCATTGCAAACATGTATAGAGATGCACATAGGGCATAAAAAAAAAAGTGAAGTAAGAGTAAATAAAATTAAACGCACCTTCAAAGTGCATATGTCATGTGAGTACATCTGTGCACTATCAGTATGCTCATCACACATTTTTCTTAGAAACTTCAGCCTCAAGAGAAAAGGTAAGTGGCACTGTAGTATGACCTGCTTTTCTAAAAGCCTGTCAGTGTGGGGTTAGATTTTAACTCTTTTCCTATTCAGACTCTTGAATATGAAACAGTTTCTGGCTGAGCTGTTTAGAAGACACATAAGGAGAGTCATATTCATGCTGGTTATTCATTTGTAAAGCTTCTGGTGAGGGAACCAATAACCTGTAAAGAAGAGAAAAGTGTATGTGGAGGGGTTAGAAAAGTATTTCCTGTATGGACCAAAGCTTTATGTGTGGCTGGGTGTAAGAACTGCAGCCGCCACACTACACTGACTTCCAGGCTGGTGTTTTGATACTGCCTCTGTATGCATTAGAGCAGGCAAAGGCAGAACACTGTGAATTGAAAGCCAGGATGTAGAATTCGATCTTTCAGAAAGCAAAACATCATCAACAAAAGATAGTGATTGTGCTTTAAACCACCTGGGAGCAGAGAGAGAACACATGCTCAATCATTCAGATAGCCAAGGCAGGTCCACATTGTTCTGCTTCTGATTTTGCCAGTGGGACGTGAATACTGAAACTGTGTTGCTGTTCACACTGAGAAAAAGCAAATTGTCTGCCTTGAAGGCCTGCTCTGCTCCTGAGACAATCCTGTCCAGTCTATTGTTTTTTCTCCTCAACCTTATTCTGGGATAAAACAGGAGAACGACAAGGGTGGGAGAGGAGGGGACACAACCATTGCCAGTAGTGTGGAAGTCTCAAAAGCTTTTGAACACCTCCTGGGCCCCTGCCTACACTAGCACAAGCCAGTGCTGCCCTGCTATGAGAAAACAGCAGGACTATATTCTGGAGAGCAGACCATATTGTTGGCCTAGAGCTGTACTGCATTGGATATGCTGGAAAACAGCTACTAAGAAGAACATGGAACAAGTTTATGACTGAAGGAGTAGCAACTGAAGTCAGTAGCTGGTGAGCATGAGGCATATCTTCTGGAATGCTAAGTTTGGCCATGGGACAGTAGACAAGAAATGAAGCATAGGAGGTGCTTATTATCTAGAATTCCTGGTTATTTGTTTACACCCTTTCAGAAATGAAAGAGAAACACTAGTAAAAATGAATGAAGCCGCTTGAACCCTTTGCCCTGCAGCACAGGTTGGCAGAGAAACGGGGAAGATGGTCGCGATGCTTCCAAATGTTCCAGGAAATGAGCAATAATCAAGAAATCGGAGAAGCTGGAGTCCCTTGCATGGATGCATGCCAGAGACAAAGGCATTGCTGTAACAGCTGAAATCCGTTTCTACAGGCCCCATTGAGCAGGGCATAAGTACGTACTTAAGCCTGTCCCAAACCAGCAAGGAGCAGAAGTGTGGGCTGAAGTTCCAGCTGTTGGGCTGAGTGTTGCAGTAGTGTGATTCTCACCACATCCACAAACAGATTTCCTCTGCTTCAACATTTCTTTGCTATATCAAAAGTAATTGTGTGAAGGTGACAAACCTGAACTGAAACATGGCTTTATGTTATCTTACTACTGAAGGCAAAGAAGGATATTTACACTGTCTGATTCTACACAATTATTTAGGTGCTCTAAGCCATGTGCTGGTATCCATATCTTTCCCTTTGTACATGCAGGGAAGTTGGGCTCCCAGACTTATGAGTTCTGAATCACAGTTTAATTAGATGACAAAAATGTCTGTTATAAATATCTTTCTAAAAAGCAAAGTTTTAACTATTGAGCATAATTAAGTGTTGGAATCAATTTCAAAAGTAATTTCAATTTGTCATCACTTGCAGTCTTTCAGATGAGCACGAATGTTCATAAATATGTGTTCCACCCTGCTTGTGTGGTATTCTTACACTGCACATTCTGGCCCTGTGCCGCACAGATTGAGTCAGGTCCATGGTGTGCTCTACTGTGTGTTACTCCAGAGGAAAGAACTGTGTACAACAGGATGGCTTCTTGTGGTAGCAAAATTTGGCATGTATGTGAGAGGGAAAATCTGCTTTTCTGAGAAGATACCTGGCAGTATTTTACAGTAATTGCAGTTTGCTGTGAACATACACTGGATGCTATAGTCAGATGATGGATGATTAAAACATGACCTACTAAAAGCAGACTATAAGCTACCAGAGACAAGTTTCCTAGCCAGGAATAATTGCTAGATGATGCTACAAAATGTCTAGATTACAGAAAGGTGACACAAGTGACTTTCCAAATAACAACTTGTAATTCAAGTTTTGGTTTTCGAACTGTTGTACTTAGTTACAGCTGGAAAAAAAAGTCGTGTGAAAGTTTTTGATAAAGGTACAGGTTCTCTCTCATCATGTTTTGAGTGCCTTGCTGGAGAAAAAGCTCAGACCATTTCAGATGGGTTTTTTTTGACTCAGGAAAAGAAACTGAGTCTTTGAGACAGCATCAAATGCTTTAGGCAGTTTCAGGAGTGTGAGAAAGGATGTTTACTGTCTAGCCACTGACTAAAGGAGGTTTTACATCCACTAAAATGGTTTCATATCCAAGTTCTTGATCTGACTATGCACATTAAGCTTCATTTATACAAGGCTACATTTCATCCTTGGTTATTTTATTTGTGAACTTGCTTAGGAAGAGTAGGTAAGGGTTGAACATAGTCAATAGCAGCTTGTTACCCATGCACTCAGGACATTTTGCATACGAAATAGAATGCCAATAGAAGAGAGTCTTCTCCTGTAGTTCCATGCCAGCTATTTCTGTCCTGCATATCATGACGGAGGAAAAGCAGCTGTTGTATTTGAAGTTCTTGATTCATGCCCTGTCCTCAGTATGTAGGACTTTGTGCTGGTTGAAGGTAATGGGGCTGGTTGAAGGTAATGGGCACTGGGATCCTTGATGATCTTTTGGATATGGTGGCATCCTTTAATGCTGCTTTGCCTTTCTCATGCTCATTTGATCACAAGATCTATCTGTTCAGAACTGAGTAAATCATCTATAAATCACAGGAAGTCTTGGGGTGAGATTTGGCATTATCAATGGAGGGATGTGGGCAGGAAAGTTTTACGGGAGTGTGGGACAAATTAGAGCTTTTATTATCTGCCACTTGGTACTTTGTTTCATGTTCCTACCAAGGGAGCACATACAGTGGCAGAAAGCTAAGGAGGTGTATGCAAATAGTAGGAAAACAGAGCCATATGGTTGTCAGTGTGCAGGTTGCCAGTGGTGTCAGTGCTAATGCCCCACAAGCCCCTCACGTTTTCCTCTGAGGAAGAAGACATTTGCATTTAGGTAGACCTCAGTGGTTGCTGAAATCTTTGTGGCCAAGCCAGAAGCTCTGGACTTATGGCTGGTGTCCTAATGAAATGATAGTTGAGATGTCCATAATCTTGA
This sequence comes from Serilophus lunatus, assembly GCA_013399895.1. NCBI lineage: Eukaryota > Metazoa > Chordata > Aves > Passeriformes > Eurylaimidae > Serilophus > Serilophus lunatus. The sequence goes on along the minus strand of VXBA01003768.1, from coordinate 177,133 downwards.
TAGTTGAGCTGGCAAGCACCATCTGCCTAGCCACTTGATCAGAGATTGTCTGTGAACAGTCCTAAGGAAGAAAAAGGGAAGAATTTGGCAGTTTTAGTCTAGCAGTCTCACCACAGTGTTGTTGAATCTGTATGAAATATGATTTATTTCACTACCTTTGACATACTGGTGATTCTTTTATGCATGCTTTAGTCTATGGCAGAATACAAACAAATGATTTTACTCCCCTTCCTTCACTGCTCCTCTCTTCTATTGTGCCCACAAACTGGAAATCACGGTGAGACTGAACGGTATCCTAAGTGCTATATGTACATCCGTAGCAACACAGACTCCAGAGAACAGGTTAAACAACAAATGGCTCTTTGGTATATGGCTTTACCTTAAAGTTAGTGTTTTCCCTTTAACTTGTGTAAGACAAAGCTTTCAGACATGGAATCTCTCTTGCAGATCCTAACAAAGAGATTTAAATCAAGTATTTATAATTTTCTTGCGATGTAACAGAAGATAAACCCTGTTTATTTAAGGTATGTAGTGGATATCCGAGACAACGAATATGTAAGGCATGTATGGTATACTTTATGTTTTTGTTAGCTTTGGCTGAAGGATAATGTAAATGTTCTCTCCTGGCTCAGTTACATTTTATGCCCATTCTACAGAAGTGTGAAAGAAAACCCAGGGCAAAATTTAGGTGTCTGCAGTGCAGCTGCCTGGATTCAAGGTGTTTGCCTTAATTCACTTAATAGTCAGTGGAGTCAAAAATGTCATTTGTAAAACGTGCCTTATTCAAAACACAGTGTCTGAATTAAAATGTACAAACTCTCCTTTCTCTCAATTGACAGGAAAGGGGGGCTGGTACTTTGATTCATCTGTAAATGGAGTATAGATACATGAAACTCAAAGGTGAAGAATCAATATGAAGAACTGGTTCTGTTACATTTTTCCACATTTTAAAATGCATTTATTTGGTTTTTAGTGAGTGCTTCAAAGTTCTAAAAAAAAAAAAAAGTTCTCAGCCATTCCCCATGTTGGCTCAGCTTTGACAGTGGGACTAACAGACAAACTGTCTGATTTTACATGACCCAATTAGTTTTAATAACTTCCCATTCAGACAGTATTCTCACTTGCCAAAATAGAATTTTTCATGAATTACTAAATCAGTAATCAGTTCTTATGACTGTCAGCATCAGTGAAAGCTGATAGGAAGATGTTCTTGGATTGTAATACAGGCCTAATACAAGCTTGGTGAGACTCACTATATTTCATCCTATTTTTATCAACCTTCCCAAACCACTTACATTCTTCTTTTGCCAGATGGCTTTATTAGCTTGTTGAAAATCTGTGAGAAGCAAGACACTTTAACCTTTGAGAGGTTCTCAGCTTTACCAATTCTCTCCTCTTCTGACAAGTCAAAATAACCAAGCAGTACTAGAAATAGAGTTATTGCAAACCAGTAAGAGTATCTTACTAGTCCATCAGTTTATTATTACCAGAAAGCTATCTAGGTCTTAATTAAACAGCAGATCTCCTGAGACAAATACAGTTTGGCAAGAAGTGGGAAGAAGAAATGTAAATATATAATTTAATAATTTTCTTTAGTGTCTCAGGAGTTTTTTTTTAGAACTGCTGATGAGGAGTATGTTCAGAAATAAGTATCTAACTGTAAACATCTGACTGTATTGAGGCAGTCACATATAAGGTTGGGGCAATAATGTATGTCCTAATTATTATCCTATAAGTTTGACTGTTAATTGTGATGTGGGAAGCTGGACTGGCTTTCAAGTTCTATTCTTCAAAAATTGTGTTGCAAATGAATGAAAACATTGGAAGAAAAGGGAAGAATTGCTATTGTCTAACCACAACAGTCCAGGCAGGCTGCCATAAGAGCATTATTGAAGCTCTAATTCAATAATTAGATCCAGCTACAAATGTATTAGTTTAGCCAAGTCCTGTAGTTGGCAGAATGTCTTAAATTTCCTTTGACATATGCTGTTGTTCAGGCTGTTAGCTTAATACATCGCTAGATAGTTTACTAATTGCTTGTCTGTAAGTTAATATGTTCAATATCAACTTGTTAATTAGATTAGTTTGGTTTGGTATTTTGTTGAGAATAGCTTAGTCTTTATATGAATTTTTAATTTTACTTCATTACAGTTACAGATATAATACTGTTTACAAAGGTGGTGAATCCAATTTTCAGGAAACACTGTAAATGTCCTGAAGGCAAAGTATAAAAAGTCTTTTCTCAGGGCTTCAGTGAGAGGGAGAAGTTTTTATTTTAGGAAAGGAAAATTCATCTTAAGTCTTTCACATGTACAATGCCATATATTTACTGTGACTCTCTTCTGGCAGGTTTTACATGGCTGCTGATGTGGCTTGTTGGGAGACTGGGTCCACTAAAACTCACCTCTTTACAAGCTAACATCCGTGATCTTCCATGGATGGTCTCAAGTGGACCTACCAGTTGACATCCTAGGGCGGACTGGTTTGCTATCCCAATTTCTATAACTCCCTGATTCCTGTTGCTTTCCAGAAGTCTCCAGGGGTGCTTGTAAACAGTTAGAGAAAGCTGAAGGGGGAAGAGATTGGGGTGAGCAGGACACAGACAATTTCTTCCCCAGGTGTGCTGGATATTTCAGCACAGAGTTTTGGTCAGCCACCTCTCCTTCCCCAACCCTGCCCCTGCTGTCTGCTACTTCCTTGAATGACAAGATTGCTTTGATCATGCTTTCTCACAGCCCCTTAGAACAGATATCCCACAGGGTAATTGAACAGCCAGGAATCCCAGGAGGGCTGTTGGAGTGAGATTTAAGGGCTCATCAAGCTGTAACTCTGGACTCAGAGTTGAAAATGCCCTTGTGTGGATCCCTTCAAAAGCAATTTGTTATATCCTAGGCGTATGTTCACTGGCCTTCCTGCATTGGCGTATGTGGATGGCAGTATCACCCTGGCCTTACACAGACTGGCTGGACTGAGCCCTTCCCTGCTCTACCACCATCCAAATAGAAAAGACAAAGTCATCTTGTTTTGTCCACAGCCTTATTACCTCTGCTAGTGCTAGTATGGCTGTATTTCACTATATTTGCTAGGAGAAAATGTTATTCTTAACAGAGAAACCTATCTAGTCACTAAGCAAACCTACACCATCCCCTGCAGAATGGAGACTGTCTTCTGAACCCCCAATCAGATGTGATTTTCTCTTCCAGTCATTTGGTTCCCTGTTTCTGTTCAACAGCTGCAATGCTCTTATTCAGTGGAAAAAATTGGGCACATTTAAAACAAAGCAAAAACCAGGATAAACACAAACAAATCAAATTAGGCAAAATGTTTGAAAGCGTTTCAATACTCACAAGACATTGTGAGATGGTTTCATGTTTAAAATGGTAATATTATTTCTGGCAATTAATCTCATTCTTTTGTTGATTTTTCCAATCTCTCAGGAAATTGGAATGAAAATATTTTACTGATGTTAATATCCCTGGGAAAAGCTTGTTAACATGGATCCAGGTTTATTCTGGAAGCTCAAAATATTTGGCATGTGGTTTTGTATTTGTCCTTCATCAGATTATGTGGGGCTAAGGTCTGTTCGCATGGAGACAGTGAGAGATACTGACACTGTAATAAAAACAAAAGGCGACCTTACGTATCTGTGTGCACATATTTGCAAATACCTTTTTGTAAATGATAATATAGTTATTCAAGAAAGTCATTACATTACAGTAGCTCACTCATAAGAAGGCTGAGTAGACCCTGCAGGGATATATAAGCTATTGAAATGTATCTCTCTCTCACACACACACACACTTCAGTAGTGGTTCTGTGAGCAGGGGGATCAATGAAACCTGATTTTGTATGGATTTGTGTCTTGAGGTTGAGACCCTTCTGGACTTCAAGGTCTCTCATGAAGTGCTGCACTTTTTACCTCAGTGAAGCATTAACTGCAGGTCTTAACTGGCTGCCTATTTTCAGAATACTTTTAAGGATTTAATAGTTTTTGAATTTCAATACCTCTCAAATATGCTTGATGAGCTTAAGCATTTGAAGATTCACAGAGAGGTCTCAGACATTCAAACAGGCAGCACAATATCTTAAACACACTTTCTACAAAATGAGGGTAAAGAATCCTCACACATATATGAAGAAGAAACATAAAATATGAATTAAAACAGAAAACATGAATTTAAACATAAACAGAGAATTTAACAGCTAAGGAAGAAAAGATAAATATGCAGATTAACCATCAATCACACAAGGGAGATCTTCCATTGACTGAGAATTTAGCATCTAATTGCAATTTGTCTCTTTCAAAATCTCCTACACAATCACTTCTGTAAATATATGTAATGCTTCTCACACGTGACTAAAAAAAATAAAAAAAAATCAAACAAATCATGCATATGCCCATGTGCTTGGGAGTGAGTAAAGGAACATTATTTTTGGTTGCAGCTGTCATAAAAACTCTCTGATTTCACAGGTCCACTTATATCCTACTTATTAAATTTTTAATTAAAATAGATTGATTTATCATTTTGACATTTCTGTGTTTAGTTAAAAATGCAACAAACAAATTGAACAAACTCCATTGAGGATCTTATTGGCTTTGGAGTTGAATTTTGACCTGTAAGAGAAAGAGCAATAGCTCAGTGACAACATTGTTTTGACAGAAAAGGCCAGACATGAGAGCTTTAAGAGTTTTCATTTCCCTGAAGGGTCATAAGGTCCCCTGCTTCCAAGTATATTTAAAAGACAAATCAGATTGAAGAGCTGAGTCAGGTTCATTAGCTCTGGCAAATAAGTTACCCCAGTGAATGCATTCTTCCTTGGGCTTATTTTAAAGCAAAAGTTTCCTAAGCACCAAACAATGGTTTTGGCTGTATTTACACTAGTTTTGCCCTTGTCATCACGGCCTGGTGATTCTTATAAAAGGGCAAATTGCTAACGGAAATGCAAAGAGATCCTTTTAGGATTACAAACACATGGCTTTGCACCTGTCCTCTGACCGGTGCCATAATTCTGATTCAGAAAATAGCAGCAACAAACTCAGTGACTGCAGATGCTCCTGAGCTCTCTTGTCTTTGAGCGCTAAAGAGTCAATAGGAGGGATCATGTCCCAGTTCCACAGATGATTTGCAGGCAGGACACAGGCTGAGCATCAATTTGAAGATGCCTCGGGTTTTGAAGCCTACAAGAGGTGATGGGGGCAGAGGGGCAGGTGAAGTGAAATGCAGAGAGGAAAGGGTCAGATGCTAAAGTGAGGAGGTTCACAGCCTGTCAAGAGAAAACTGGGGTTTGAATTAACAGAGGCAGCTTCAGACTTTCCAGCTCTGAGTCACACAAATCATGAAATTACTTGAAATATTTCACCTACTCATTCATCTTCTTTATCTTTCACCTTTTCCCTCTTTTTGATAGTTATCCTCTTATTCTGCTGTCTTTCAAGTCACACCCTGCACTGATCTCCTATTTCCTCATCCCCTGTTCCCGTTTTGGTATCTTTCTGTTGCCGAGTGTACATTACATTTTGCAGACCTTTCATATCTTGAAAAATGCTGCAAGCAGTGCTTCTGAGCTTAAGCCACTGAATATTTGGTGTATGTGATGACACGGTACTAAACCAACTGGAAATTTTTCTTTCAAAAAAAACCAAAAACTTGAGAAGCTAAGTCAATGATTTTTATTTTTTTAAGTAAGCATTACCCACATACATGACTCTGATGTGTATGGCTCTGATAATAATTTTATACTATTTATATCCATAGTAAGTTTGTGATATTCAGCTTTTAAAATGCAACTGAGGTTTCACTTTTGATCAGGTGGAAGGGAGATAACAACTCAAAAACCTGAAGCAAGTTTTTCAGCCAAAAAGTGGACCTCTAGAAGCTCCAAGGTGTGAACAGGTTTGTTTTGTTTTGAAGTTGGCTGAACAAAAGCAGAAAAAGTTGAGAGATGCCAAGACTTCTGCAGTGTATCTCCAGCCCGCAGCATGGTGCCTGAATGGTCACCTGCCTCACTTGTGCTGTGGGGAGGGTGATGAGGGGCGCATATGTCCCTTCTTGGGACTGGGAAATGTGTCTCGAGACTATTGGGAGGCGCTGAAGTGCAGGACGGTAGAAAGCATTCCTCAGCCCTTCTTTTTTACAGGGTCATTGTACATGTTTTATTTAAAGCCAGAAACAAAAATCTGCCAGGCCAGGCTTCTCCATGTCAGGAATCTGAGTGTTGGCAGGACCTCAGAGAATGATAGAGGTGGTCTGTGATTCATATGCATTGGGCTTAGAGAAATATTCAGCAAACTAAAATTTGTAGGATACAATTCTCATGAGACCATGGGGACAGGCCCCACAGAACAAGGCCTCCTTTGATATTCATCTGGATGTCTTATAGGGAGGTGGGCAGTGCACAACTCATCTCCTCCTGAGTGGGAGAAGAGGTGTTATGAAGAAAAACCTGCTTGGCTGCTTTCTGAAGAGAAAGAAAGAAGAAAATCACCTCAGTTTCTGAAAGAGCATCGATCCCCATCTCCACTTCAGCAGGACTGCCTGGGACAGGAGGAGTGATGTTTGGCTGGTTCTACAGCAGGAGGTGTTGTTTTGGAAAAAACTTGCTTTCTTTTAAATGTCTCCTGCCAGGTCAAGGAGAGCAAATATTCAAAATGGACTGCTGCAAGCAGCTGGCTCAGGGTTGCTGCTTGTCGATGACATCTGGCTCCTGCACCCCAGTACTCTGCAATTCTATCCCTGCACTGCCTATCTTCATGCAGAGAAAGGCAAAGTGGCATCTATCAATTATTTCAACAGAGTCAAGAACTCCTAATACTTTGAGTCCAAAATAAGAGTTCATTATGCTTTGTCAGGAAATGTCCGATTCTTCTTTTGCAATGATCTACTTAAAAACTGATCTGAAACACATACAGGCATGAAACAGCTTGTATTTGCTGCATTTCTTTTGATTGTACTCCACCATGAAAGAAAAATAAACACATTCAAAAGAGCAGACACTCCCAGGCTCAACATCTGTAAAAAGCAGTAGAGTTGTTTAGATCTCCAGACTTCATCCTGTGTCTATTTAAACATGGACATTTCTATATTTATATGAAGCCTCTTTCCTGCAAGTGAGGGAACAAAACCTGGTCCAGACTCCACTCTGGAAAGTATATTCAAATCTGAATTACTTTCTAGAAGCAGCAGTCTCCTTGGTTTTGCTTTATAACAGACCAAATCATAAGTGTTTAATCTAGAGAACTGGAAGTCTCCGATGTCTGCACGTGGTCAGTGGATCTGATATTCCTTTTGTGTTACTGCTGCTGTCTACAAGAGACAGGACTTCCAGTCATCCAGGGGTGAAATCTGTTGAGAATAGGGACCATATTTCCTCAGAGCACTGCTCTCCCTTCACTGATATTTCACGTGAAGGAAGATGCTCTAAATACAACATTTTGTGCGCAACATTTTTTCCTTTATTTTTTAAATGTTTTGTTTTGGGTCTTGTTTTGTTTCTTTGTTTTGGGGGGGTTGTTTGGTTTTGGATTTTTCTCAGGTTTTTTTGTTTGGTTTGGTTTTTTTGTTTGTTTGGTTGGTTTTAATGAAACTATTTTGTCAAATACTTCCTGGCCAGATCTAGTTTTGCTTTTTGACCCTCATTTCTTTCCTGTGAGAAAAAACAGCAAACTCATTCACCATGCTACACTTTCAACGACTTAACAAAAAAAGGCAACATAAAATTTAATTTTTAACAATTTCTACCACAACCCTCCCAAAAACTGGAATGGTCCAAACAAGAAATAGAGAAGCCTAAATACTATCTACTCGATTTTCCTGACAATTGTTAGTCCAAATTATGTTATCTGTCAGATGATAATTTTTCAAGACTCTGCAGGGCATATTTGTTTCTCTTTCAACACTGTTCACAAGCTATCTTGCTTAGTTAAAAAACAAACAAAACATTCTGAGCACTGGCATAATTTTACCATTTCTTAACATAATCAAGTTACTTCTGGTTATACCCCAGTCTGTCACATTAAGTCCCATTTTATTGACTTGTCTTACTGCTGTTTGTATTGTAGCAGTGCCTAAAGACTCAGATAAAGAACATGGTCCTTTTGTGAAGCCCAGACACTAAGGATCCATTATTATTTTGGGTGTAGATACACTTCTCTTCGTAATTACATCCTGAGCTGTGACAAAGTGGCTGCCAGGCAACACAGCTGTCAAAACTACATTGCAGAGCAGTTGGAAAGCACAAATCAAGTGAAATAATAGAAATGTTTGGGCCACAAGGCATCACATAGAACAGCCAGTGCTTGTCATATTGCTCATATCTGATCATGCAGCACAGCCTCGGCTAAAGCATCTTCATGTCATAATCCCCCTTGTCCTTGCAAAAGGGTTGGTGCTGGTGTTGGCAGTTGGGGCTTCCAGATCTCTCTGGAGTTCTGATATCTGCAGCACACATTTTTGTGTAAGTTAGGGCTGTCACTGTCCTACTCCTTTTCTGTCCTTTATGTCAGCAATAGGCATCGTGCAATGGGCCATATCACTATACTAAAATAGGTGGTTATTTCTTACACTACACCTTTCAGATCTGGCTTATGTGTTGATACCAGCAGGAAGGAGGTGGTGGCAGAATGTGGCTGGAACAAATGCAGTGTTCACCTGATGGACGCTGCTCATCATGTCATGCACACAGGATGCAGTTAAGCTGATTTAATGAGAGACAGCTACTGAAAGGAATAGTTCTTTTTTGCCTCACTTCCAGGTTCCTGCTTTCCTTGATCTTGCAGCTGTGTGGTCATAAGGTGGATCAATTCAGCTGTCTGGCCAATGGAAAATTAATTATTTTCTGAGGTGTTATTTTTCCACCAGATCGATCAGCTGAATACAGTCTGATGGTTACCAGATCCCACATAAGGGCTGCAAAGGGAGTACACACCCATGGGTTGCAGGCAGGATCACTGTTTGGGGGCAGCCTGCTGTCAGGTCAGCGCAGCCAAAAGGCCAGGCTGCTGCTGCATTCAGGTGACAGATAATCCAATGCCATACTGATGCTGGAAAGGGCCATTCTGTGTCTCAGCATCCTGGTGCAGGTTGGGCAGATGTGGCATCTTTCTGCTATGAGTACATATGGGTACACAGCTCTCAGAGGAGCTGTTTTAGGGAGCACATCAGTGATGAAAGAAGCGTACTCCTTTCTTCCCCCTCCCTCCTCCCCAAGGTTAGTTTCATGGTTAAGCCAGTTCCCCGTGGGGCTGGAGGAGTACTAGGGTCAATTCTGAAACAAGCAGGACCTCTTGGCTGGAACAAGGTAACAGCTTTCTGTAACGTGTCTGTGGGATTGGCTTAACTATAATGTCTTTTAAGAGACATTTAGGCTTTGGTGAATTCAACCTGGATGAGCAGGTCAACCTTATTTGTAGCTCTGAGGCAGAAGATGTATGCAAGGGAGCTCCACATTGCAATCAAATCTCTGATCTAAATAGAAGAGAATAGAGTTTGACAGCAATATTTGTACCACTGAGTCAGAAAAGGCTGACTCCAGAGACTAAAGAAATCCTCCGTAATTAATGAAACTCAGTTCTAGACAAGTCTTATACAAACAGTACAGAAATTGTTTTCTGGCATCGAGGGTTCTCTTCCAGGGGTTACCTGAGTGACTGGAAGCAAGTAATTCACCTGGGATGAACTGCTTGGTTCCTCCAATGTCAGTGCTGGCAGGGAGAATGAAACACCTCTGAGAGTCAAGAATCGACTGTGAAGGGAACAGTGAAGGTCTTCACTCTTGCAGCCATAACCCCGTGGATTATCGGGCAAATGAAAACCCCGAGAGGTTGCCAGCCCAGTCAGGCTGAGGGCTTGAGGGTCACACCAAGCTGCTTGGGAGTTTCTCCAGCTTGATCTTGACAACCTCCGGGAGGAAACCGAGGCCACCCAGCTCCTGAAGGAGCTCGAACCCCTCTCTCCTCGGCTCGGAGCCGCCGCCTCTGAGCGGGCCGGCCGCTTTCCTCCGTGTTCTCACCGTGGGTGCGGGGTCTGTGCTGGGCGCGGGGCACCAGGGGCGGTGAGGGCCTGGGCGGCGGTCCTTGAGCGAAAAGGAGTTAACAGGACTTTCTGCCTCTTCCCGCTCGCACCTCCTCCACCCTCTTCATTACCTGTACTTTTATCACCGCCGGGGCGGCGGGGCGGGAGCGCTGGAGGGCCTGCGGGGCTTCCTGCGCCGCCCGGGGCTGCCCGCGGCGGAGGGGCCGCGGCGTGCGGGGGAAGGTGTGCGAGCGGTGCGCGGTGCGTGCGGCTGAGCGCCCGCCCGCCCGTGTGCCTGCCTGTGGGTGGGAGCGGGGCTGGGGCTGGGGCGACGCGAGGGGAAGGCGGGCGGGCAGAGCGGGAGGGCGAGCGGGTGTGCGCGCCGCAGCCCGGCAGGGATGCGGCATGGCCGTGGGCTCCGTGAAGATGCCGTCGCCGTGTGAGGGCGCGGAGCTGGCCCGAAGCTGGAGCCCCGGCGGCGGAGCCCCCGAGCCGCCGCCGCCGGTGCAGCTGCG